>VZSE01004866.1:2064782-2117818 GCA_013398275.1 Promerops cafer | reverse complement strand
TTTTTTTTTTTTTTTTTTTTTTTTTTTTTTTTTTTTTTTTGGTGCACAGTTTTATTTAAGCCTTTCATTTTCTTCTCTACCATTTTTTTCCTCCAAAAAACTTTAAGACAAATCCCAACAGAGCAACAGGGCAGCACCAGTGACTGTGCTCGAGGTTTCCCTTGCCTTTGGCCTTTTAAAGCGTTGAACTCTGGTCTGTGCCTGGTTGCATTATCTGGATATTCCCATGAATTGTCCCTGGATCTGACCAGCTCTGCAGGCAGCACAGGAGTTACAGGGCAGGACTGCAAAGGGCCCTGTTGAACAGAGATGCAGAAGTGCTTCTCCCCACATACAGAAGGCAGAAATTTGCTATATTTTTTTGCAGTCATCAGTAGCTGCACTATGTAGGTGCTGCTGTTTGCCAGTCCCATCTGTATTCTACCTTCTGGAAGGAGAGATATTCATCATTATGTTCCTTTTCTAATATAACTTTCAGAGCCCTAAACACGCCACAACTCCAGGTTCAGTATCTGTGAACTGTTTAAAGAAATTCAGCATACAAATAAACAGCAGGATATGGCTCATTAGTAAATGTTTGTGAGGCGAAGCAACTCTTTTAAATGCCCTTTTTTATAGAGAAAATTGTTGCAGAATACAGATGGGTATTAAATCAATTTGATAGACCCCTATATTATATCTGACTAGACTAGTGCTGTATGGCTGGACTTGTTTTCTGATGCACTTCACTGGGCACTTCAGGCTGTTTGCTCTGCTTTACTCCTTCTAATGTGGGTCAAAGTTAGTCCAAAGTCAAACCCTGACTGCAGTTTTGTGGTGCTTGTTTTAGCCCCCCACTCGTGCTACTGCAGGCTGTAACGTCCCTTTTTCAGACTATTTTAGATAAAGCTGCAGCTAGTACAGCTTGTCTCTGTAGCTGAACAGATGTGTTTCAACAGGATGGAACTCTGCAGAATGATCCTAAAATTCTAGGTTTTATGTAGCTCTTCTCACTGCTGGTTTTTCACTGTACCATCTGTATTGCCATCATGCAGAAGTCAATGGGGCATTAAGAACTTGCTGATGCTGCTCTTTCTGGTTGGAGCAGAAACAGAGCTGCCACTTTGCTCTGCATTCTGCTGACTTTGTCACTCTTAATCAAAGTGAAAATATGGATTTCTGGGACAGTTTTTGGAGCCAGTAGATGCACAGGGGGGAACTGTGTGTGTGCACCCAGGAAAAGGAGGGAACCTGTGTTCACGATCTCAGAAAAGAGCAACAGCTGTTAGTCTGCTCTGCTCCTTCTGATCCCTGTGCTTTCCCTTCTGCAAGGTGGAGTAAGAAACTCCAGCTGTGTACATCCATGCTGTGCCCCCAGCTGCTTTAGAGAGCAGGCTTTTACTTAATTTTCTTCTTCATATCTCCTAGCTGTTAATACCATAAGCAAAATTCTTTTTCCCAGACCCAAGAGGCCCCAACAAACTAATGGGCAAAAATCCAATCACCCTCTCACATCTTTGAAACAGAAGAGACCAGGACCAATTTTGAGGCATTGCTTTAGAATTCAGCCTCATGAAGGCTTGACTCGAGTTCATGCATTTGCTTTTTGATGCGTTTGCCTCCTCGCCCGCAGCGGGGTGGAAGGGATCATGGTCCTGCCGAGTGGCACAATCCATCTGGAATGCACTGAAATGCTCTTGCTAAGCAGTGATACTTCCTTTCCCCCTGTCTGCTCTGTTTAAGTGAGTTAGGAAGCATGATGCAGCCCTGCTGTTTTCAGCTGATATGAACAGACTGATAGAGAGTTCTGCTGGAGCCTCACTTCTTTCTGTGCCAGTTAGCTCAAGCCAAAAGTCCACAACCCTCTTGCTTGCCCATGCTGAGACCCTTTTGGTCCTCTCTTAAAAATGGAAAGAAATGAACAGAGCAGCAAATTCTGCTCCATTGTTTCAGATGCTTCAGGTCACCCTCAGAAATGTGTGACTGCAAGGCAGTGCAAAATTTAATTAAATGGCTTAGAGACACTCACTGGAGCATAGTTGCCTCTTCCTGTGCTCTGGATTTATCTCATTCCTGTGCATACATCAAAGTACAGCACTTCTGTCTTTTCATTGCTGCCTGAAACCAGTAAAACAATCTTTTCCCTGAAGAAATTGAAGCACCTCTCAGAAGTAAAAAAAAAAAATAATGTAAATTAATCACTCAGTATCAGTTGTGTGTGTTGCTGATTCCCAGCAGAGTTGTGATCCCATGTGAATGTGTGCTAGGTGGAGTGACACTGGTAACTCAGGGAAAATAGCACCATGGGCACAGGTGAGGCCAAGGCTCCAAATGCCATTTACAAAAAAGCCAACAGAGCAAACCTAATGGTCCTGTTTGCCTCATTTCTATAATTTGTAGAGTGGTGTTTGGAGTTGGACTAGATGATTCTTGTGTGTGCATTTCAAGTCAGAATATTCTGTGATGTCTGATGTATTTTACTTCCTTGAGGCTGCAAGTGACAACGTGCTTCTGCTGCTTTCAGTTTCACATCTTCTCTCTCAGTGATAAGAGATGCTTATTGAGATATTGATTGTCCTGGTACATTTTTACATTAGAAAATAATATACCAAATTCTTTCTGAAAAACACAGAATACAAAAGGAATAGTTTGCTTTGACCAGGGTTGCCAAGAAAAGATTAATATTCTTTATAGCATGTTGGTTTGTTTGAAAAATGTAATTTTTTGACAATTATGTTGTATTAATCATTGTCTTAAAATTCAAGGTTAGTTCTGATTTAAGATATCTCTTAAATGATTGATATTGTAAGAGGATTTCTACTCTACAAGGAACCCTTAGATAATCTGTAGGCTGAGCTATGTTGTTGTGTTGAATAACTCCCAGACACCCCACAGGTGGTGTGGAAGATATTAAGCCTTTAACATGTTTCATTTACTCTTAATCTAAGTCCAAAATAAAATCGTTAATTTTAAATTTTTATTCAATGTATTTTATTCATTCTGGAATACAGCAGTTGGAAGTGTCATTTTAGTGTGACTTTTGGACATCTGAACAGTACAGATTGTGTCAAATTGATCCTGCACAGAACCGCCCTTTCCTGAAAAGGAAATAATCTATAAATCTCAGTGAAGGCCAAATTCCATTTGGGCTGACTGGGAATTATATCAGCCTGTGGTCATCTGAGCTTGAGAGGATTCTGCTCAGGTGAGCTGGAGGTGATAGCAATGTGACCTGCTTATGATATTATCAACTATCCTCACTCTTGCATAACCTAAAATCCCAGATTTAGGAACTGGGAATATATCAGTATATATTCATTTCTGTAAAACATCTGAAGAAATAAATGAAAGTAAACACAGGCATTAAATTAACATGATTTTGTTGCTAAGGTAGCAAATTTCAGATCTCTGTGGGAATACTGCTCCACATGTAGCACAATTCACAAGTATTAAAGAAATCATTTTATGCAGTCATTTAGCGACGAGCATTACATAGAGTTGAGATGAGTGACTGGTTTAGCAAGAAATTCATATTCAGCATGAAGACACTGACGGCTCTGTGACAGCTGGAATTTAGAGGGAATCATATTCATGAGCTGTGCTTCATACTGGGGAGGCACAACAATAGCAGAAGACACAGCTTCCCTTTATTTGTTCCTCTCTTCCGTCCAGGTTTTCTCACCTTTTGCTAAATCATTCAACCACTTGTCAGGGCTTTATTAAAATCATAAAATGTGCTTAGCACAGATGAGTTTAACAGACAAATGGTGCACGTCATTGAATGTGATGCCTTGGCCAGGAGAACAGACTTGGGAAAGATGTTTTGATATTCACACAGCAACTGCGCAAAGAAAAGAAGCTGATATTTCAGGGTGTTGCTTTCTTTAAAAACAGAATTCATACGTATGTACTCTAATTGGAGAGAAGTCTACAAAGACTAAATTTCACAGAATTTGGGAGGAAGAAGCAGGAGAAAAAGAATCTAGAGATGGACTTAATGATCCTGACAAAAGCAGAAAATACACGTTGTGCCTCAGACCAGAGGATGTAGAATTGGCTGGGGATTGCTAATGTGTTTTCTGGAAGTAGACAAGTCCAGTGTACCTTGGTGAGGTATATTTTATCTTCTCATTTTTATAGCCTGGGTGCAGACACTTATTGGTTTGTCCCCAGATTCAGGAGGAAATTCTGTCAGACTGGTGAGTAAGGGGCTGGGTTTGGAGGCAGCATTGTCCATTATATCAGTTTGATGTTGCCATATTGAAACATCATTTAAACCATCATATCGTGGTTTAAAGTCACCCTGAGGTTACATGTACTTATTCAGTCACCTGATCATGAAAACTTGCAGGATGAAATTACAGCAGCACTATGAAAGGCCTGCTTTTATTCACAGATGGAGGACAATGGATCCTGAAAAGTGGATGGCAACGTCTGGGCAAGGCAAGACTTCTGAACAGTCTCTGTGTTGCTAAACCCCAGGTGATAACTGGTAGAAATACCATCTATTTATTCACTGAATTATAGTGAATATCTGACTCCAGATAAAATTCTTTCCTGATTAATTGCATTTTACCTGAGCTTTTCTTCCATAAAATGATCTGGACATTATCAACTAATGCCATTATTTTCATTATTGCTTCTATAGATGAATGTTATATGACTTCTACATCTAGTTAACAAATGTGACATTTATGAGGCAGAAAAGGACAGGCAGAAAGGGAGATTGTGACAAACAGCACTTGATGAGAAGGATCTCTTTTTAGTCCTCTCCTTTTTGTTACACTTGTATTATTGTCTGCTACAACTCAGCAGACACCACTGTTGGGTAAATGCTATAATTCAGCCTGATGTGGCTCTATCTCTGAATGTTTTTTTCCTGCCATTCTCAGCACAGATTTTTTTTCTTAGGTTACAATAAAACTCTGGAATTAAAATTGCACATAAACTTAGCAGCACAAATTGCTTTCTACTTTTTAATTTACAGTCTTGAAATGATGGTAGGTAGAACATAGCACAGATGTGGTGCAACTGTGGAGAATAAATAGAGTATGAATAGAAGGTAGGGCCTGGTTTTGATTAGATTTGTACTTGTATAAATCCAGAACATTTCCTCTCTTTTGGCTGGAGGAAGACTAAATCTGTCAGGTATGGTGTTCTCTAATCAGGTATTCCAACAGGTAATTGGACACTTTCTTGACAGGCACAGTAGCCAGACTTTTTATTTGCATGCTGAGACTATTTTTCAAGCCACTTTATTTATCAAAATAAAAAATATGGCAAATACAACACTAAGGAAGATGAGCACTAGTCAGGCACCTAAAGAGTATAATATCTTTAGATGATATCATGTGGGTTATTAGACAAGAGTATTTGGAAGAATTGGGAAATTGTTTAGGAGACTGTTTCCCACTAGTAGCAATATCACTGAAGACAGAAAACTGCTGAAGAAAAAGTGGCATTCTGCCATTTCCTTAAAGGATAACCAGGTTGCCTATGTCATAAATGTCATTCCTAATTAACTTTGAGTTCTCAGAATGTGCATTATTGTAACATGATTTCATCATGCTATGGTCTACCAACATCAAGCCTTTTATACCTGAGTATGTAAAAGAGAGGTTGGTACATATTGTGTGGGGGGAAGCTTTGAGGAAAAACACATCTGTTTTTTGTTGCCTTACAGATGTCTATTAAAACACTCATCCCATCTCAATTTCATCTTCAAATTTATTAAATAGTGCTAATCTGTGTTAAATAAACTCCCCTAACTGGATTTTCACTGTGTGCCAGAAGCAAGGGTCCAGGAACCATCCACCCTGAGAGATCTGGTGGGAGTAAAGAGGTTGTCAAAGGTTCTCAAGAGTCAGCCTTTGTGAGGGAGTTTTAAGCCAAATCCTCTCCTTTTGTATCTCTGGTTATGCCACTGGGATTGTTCAATTCATGTCTATGTACTCCCTTTGGGAAACCACATAAAAATTAGCAGAGATCTTTGTATTACAGGAATAAGCCTATTAGGCTTCTTCCTACTAAATATGGCTATCTAATCCCTCCCAGGAGGTGAAGGATAAAATGGTTCATCCATTTTAAAGGTCTATTTGTTCAGGCTAGTTGGGTAGAGGAGTGCAGCATCATTAAAAAAAGTTTGGACAAACACAGCAGGCAAAGCCGTCTTGGTTGCATCTGCTTGTTCTGGGGTGAAGGACAGTGGCTGGTAAACTGAGGAGGCAAATTGATACCTTCAACAGGACAGAAAAATTTTGCTGTTACTCCCTTACTGGTATTTTATGTCTCTCTCTCCTACACAGGGATCTCTCTTCCCTTTTGGACGGGTAAGAGCGTAACACTGCGGAAAACACTCACCAGGTCTGGATCAGGAGGGGTGTAATAGGCTTTGGATTTACACTGTGCTTCCTGACTGTATGAAATTTGTTTGGATGGTGTGGGAATCAGGGAGTTTTCCTCTGTTGGCAATCTGGGTTTAACAGGGGTCTCTGTAGTCTGGTGTGCTCAGCACAGCTGCAGTGGTGCTCTGGACACCACACCAAGCTCCAGTCCTTCCACCATTAATCAGCATGGAGCACTCACAGGGCACAGAGAGAACATGACCTTCTGATAAAACTGTCAAGACCTGGAAAACTAAGGAATGAAGGGACCAAACCTGACATTATCTTTTCTTGGGACCTGGAGGATTCAACGACTTCATCACTCCCACCTTCCTGATTTTAATTAATACATCTTCATGTCAAATTTGTGTAGCAGAATGTCTCCTTTGGCACTGGAGAGAAGGTTCTGGGGTGACCTGATTGAGACCTTCTAGTACCTGAAGGGAACTTAGTGGAAAGATGGAGCAAGACTATTTTCAAGGAAAGATAGTGACAGGACAAGGGGAAATGGGTTTAAATGGAAAGAGACTAGGTTTAGATTAGATATTAGGGAAAAAATCCTTTAAGGGTGGTAAGGCACTGAAACAGGATGCCCAGGGAAGTTGTGGATGTGGATCCCTAGAAGTCTTCAAGGTGAGGCTGGGTGGGGATTTGAGCAACCAGGTCCATTTGAAGGTGTCCCTACCCACAGCAGGGAGATTGGAATTAGGTGACCTTCAAAGTCCCTTTCCCACCCAAACCATTTTTTGATTCTGTGATTCTATGAAAGGATCCTGGTAGCCACTTAGTAGGTCTTTATGAAAGGTAAGGCTTGACCTACAGAGAAGATCTACCCAGGCCTTTGATCAGCATTTTAACCACTCTTGTTTTTCAGATGCTGAATCCCTTCTCTAATTACAAGTCATGTGAGAAATCCTCAGCTGGGAAGACTGTGAAGAGCCTGTCAGCTTGTTAGCTGAACCATCCAAGGGAAGAAATTTCCTTAAATCTGATCTAAGTTTAGCAGCTTATTTTCACTTGATTCTGTATGTCTGTGTCTTGATNTTTTTTTTTTTTTTTTGTTTTTTAATTTTTTTTTTTTTTTTTTTTTTTTTTTGTCTTGAATTGCCTTATTTTGAATTTGGATTTTGCTTGTTTCATAACCAATCTTGAGTTAAAGACAATTTCAGATAACTTACCTTTCACAGATCTGACATTACCTAAAATCTCAACATTGGAAAATATTAGCAGGGGCTCAAATCCCCAGATTATGCAAATATTCAAAATATGTGTATCTGCGTAAATAGCAGGCCCTTAGAGTTCTCCAGTGGTTGCTATTAGTCAGAGATTTCCTTGACAGACTATAAAGCAGTGGGGCCTGAAAAAGGTGCTATTTCTCACGTTCCCCTTCAGTATTGTAGGATATGTTCACTGAGATGTGAGGTGCTGCTTTTGGGCAGCCTGAGCTGCAGCTGAACTTGGCATGGATGACCCTGTCCTGTGCAGTGGCACCACCAGCCACGGGTGAATTGTGTCTGCTGGCCCTGACAAATCCTTGTCACAGCCATCACTGTCACAGAGACACTGCGTGCATGCAAGCTTCAAAATATGAAACTCCCATATAGCTCTTCTTTTGAGGACAGGGAGGGATTGCCCTGACAAGGGAGGACTCGAGAAACTCACTCTCTAGATTTTATGTCTGATATTAGCATATGGATTTCTGCTGTTGTTTAAAATGAAAAAGCAAATTGAGCCGTGAAAGGATGGGGGAGATGGGATTTAAAAACTGCACCAGGAAGGAAAATGTTTCCCTTTACTGATCATGCCTGTCTGTCTAACAAATCTCCTTCCTGAGCAGCTCTACATAAAGCAAGTTGCACGTACTACCCATGGCTCAGCAAGGCACTTCTGCAGCTGTTGGTATTTAGTAGGCAGCTGCTTGATTTTATAATTTCCAGCAGCTTGCTCCAGAGAGACTCTCGCTGCAGAAAGATATGGGAAGTCATTAGCCAGGTTTTATTCTTCTGAGTACAATGCAGAGGACAGAGTTGGCTGGGATTGTAGTGATAGTGGTTACATATGTTACAGACCTATAGTGACATCAGCTCTAAAAGTTATATTACATTATAAAAAGTTATTACGTGCTTGATCTCTGGTTTTAAGAAGACAAAGTGTAAAAATCTTTTCTTTTAGACTTAGATTTTAAAGCTACAGCCATGCTCATGACTTCCCAAAACAGAGGGTCAGGTATGAGCAACAAGTGTTCTTTGACAGTTTGTTGCTCACTTGTGTGCTCTTATCTCAAATATGGGATGATAACTCCAGGCTCTAAAGTGCAGGGAACTGCCTTGCTTGTGTAGTACCTACAGGCATGCTTCCCCCCTGTATTTCATCAGGGTGTGTCCCTCATAATCAGGTCCTTCAGCTCTCAAATCTCTCCTCAGTCTGGAAAGTGTGTTGCTGGATTTGTCTTCGTGCACTTTAACACAAGCAGGCAACCAGACAGCAGGAAAGCTGCTGTGCCTTGGAGTGCCTCAGGTTTTGACAGAAACAACTGTTTCAGAAGATTCTAAGGTTTTGGTTAAAGGCTGAACTTGATAATCTTGGAGGTCTTTTCCAACCTTGATGGTTCTGTGATTCTAGAATTCCATAACTCCACAACTCCACAAGTTTGTGGTTTCTGAACAAAAGTCTCAGAGAGTCTCTGATGTCCAGTGTGGTGATTTGAGGCATTGGGATGCAAGAAGCACATGCAGCTCGTATGAAAGGCAACTACAGTCTTAGGAGGAGAGGGAGGAAATGTAACATTTGGGTAAGGAGGCGTTGTCACTGACAGTTTCCTACTCATGCTCTGGTCATATAACATCTTTCCCCTAAAGAGTCATCTTTTGGGAGAGATGAAAGGAGCAAAACCTATGGTAGAAGCTAAAAGAGTGTCAGTAACACTGACTGCCAAAATGGGTTGGGAAAGGACAAATTTTCAAAATCAAAACTCAGTGTATTTACTCACAGAGTGGAGATCCAGAGCTGTCTGAGGTGAAAAAAGGAGTTACTGGGCAAAATGGGACTGAAGTAAATCAAAGCTTTGGGAGGACTATGTGTAACCTCATGCTCTCAGCTGCCTACAGCTGCTCAGAAAGGAAATTCATGTGAATTAATGAGTCTTGCACCATCCCCATTCCCATTGTATTCAGAGTTGAAAGGACTAAAATAATCTGAGATTAGACACATTTTGCCAATTTTTAAACTTAACTGTGACTACTGTGACTGTGCTCAGAAAGAAAGAAATTTTATATCATTTCTATGGTGAAAATTACCCGTCTTCCACAAGGAGAAAACCATCTTTTGGTACTATGCTAATTAATGCCTTGAAAAGAAGAAATGCAAGAAGAAAGCCCCAAATCTAAATCTTTCCCTTCTGAACTTGAGTACTCCTGTCCTGGATCCTGAGCAGATTCATCCATTTGCTCAAAAGGAAGACTGGAATGTGGAGAAGATTTTTTTTATTTTTCAGTCTATCACTTATTTACCTCAATTGAAATGGAAAATATCTGTGGGAAAATTTTAGATGTTTGAAGTTTCATATGTACAGTTTTATGTAAGTTTTCTTTTTTTAAAGATAACTGATGAAAGAGTAACATTTAAATGCCACTTAGTGCTTGGATTCTTTAATGTTTTGCTGAAAAATTAATTAAGAAGTCAAAAAAAATCCTAGTGTGTCCTGTGACAGAAGAATGGTGACAGCCTTCTTACAGGTTTTTTCAATTTATTACCTGTGCACTATAATCTAATGTGGTGGTGTAGAGTAGTACTTTTTACACTGCAATGTTGTAATTTTATGGAGAGAAAGGCTGGAACAAATACCCAGTGCAATATCTGGTAGATCCTGCATTGTTCAAAGACCACAGCTGGAGCTACACATTGTGGACATATTTGCTATTCGATGTAATTATTGATTAATTCTGTTGAACCATCATAATAAAGTAAAAGATGGTTAGAGATTATGTGAAGGGAGCAGTTTGACTGTATAAAAAATGTTTCCAATGCTAAAAATAGCAAGTTAATATTAGAAGCAGAAGCAACCTAGGAAAATGAACCAAATCAGAAAAACAAACACAAGATTCCAAATTAACAATTGCCTTAGAAACAGAATAATGCCTGGTATGCACAGGCACATGAAGAAAGGAGCTAAAACCTGTGATGTTAAAAAAATAAAACAACTAACCATGATACAATCTTACTTACACAGCCATCTACAGGTGTACTGCTGTGCAGTAGGGCAGGAGGCTCGACCTCTGCTGTGTGTGGGACACCTAAGAGGGTCATGTACTTTGTGTTCATGGGGACAGTCTGGGTGGTTTCAGCAATATTTAAGTGCAAAGTCAACAGGTTCTGCCTTGATGAGGAACATTGACTACAGTTTTCAGTCTAATAGATCATGGCAGATGATAGGGCAGTGGAGGGACAGAGGGAGAAGAGCAAGGATGCAAAATGCAGCTGCTGGGAATACAGAAAGCAGACATCACTGGCAGCTGCTTAATTACATTTTGCCAGTATTCACTATAAACCCCATCACCCCTCTCTTTTTCAGATGATTGTTAAGGGGCTGAGGGGCCTGAAGGTATTTTTATGAGGAATTGAAAGAAAGGAGAAGTGGAGGGGAGTGAAGGCAGCACACAGGAAGCTGCTTGCTGTGGCACGTGCTGTGCCAAGGCTGTGCCACTGTGCCAAGAGCTGCCTGGGCTGTGCCAGGGCTTGCCAACAACGGGGCTCAAGCCGGGTCTGTGGGTGCCCACAGGGAGTGGAGATGGGACATGTGGGAAACCTTAAGGCTGTGTTGGTTCTCTGAGTAATCAGGAGGGAAAGAAAGGCAAGTTGAATGTGAGACTCCTGATCTTTCCATAGTGGGAAGTAGTTCCTGCTCTCCTTAAGGATGCTGCAGCTTGTTTTCTCTCCCTGGTGAGAACTTGTGTCATTGTAGGTCAAAAGTTCCAAGGTCATTCTTTTAAGGCTCTAATTTTGGGGAGGGAAATAGTTATCAAAAATGTCTAAATTTTCTGTGGCAGTCTATCTCCTGTAAAAATCTGTTAGTCACTGGCTATTTGTGATGGGATTGCTGCTCAGAACACAGAATAGGAAGCATCACCTCACCTTTATAACATGGCTTTAATAAGCATAAAAAGCCCCTCTCAACTGATCATGGGAACTACAGTAGAAAAAAACCTACAAACTCACTTTTGTAGTTTGCTGTGTTCTCCTCCCTGTTACTTAACACACAACTCTGTGCGTGGATATAACTGTCTCCCTATACAGTTTTAGAACTGATGGTGAATATTAGCTGAACATAATAAAAGCACAAAATCTAAATTCCCACAATTTTAATTTCAGTATCTGGAGAGAGACCTTCCTATTACCCTAGTCGAGAAAAGTAACCCCACCCTTTATTAGATAATTTGCATTTTCATGCTTGCATTTCTTCTCAGAAAGGAGGCAGTGTAAAATGACCTAATCCGTTTTACTTGGGCAAAAGAAGAGTGCAAAGCATAATAAAGGAAAATTTGGGAAATTTAGTTTTTTAAAGAAACCAACCATAATTCACAAGAACAGCCCGTTTTCCCCAGAAAGCCTAGAAAAACAACAGCATTGTGTAGAAGGCAGCTGTATCATGAATTGAGTGGTTCATAGACTATCTGAGAACTGACACTTCCTAACCTGAACAGGATCTCACAGTGCAGACTGCACTTTGGAGTAAATAAAAGCAAAGGAAAAAATTGAGCTGCTGAGAGAAAGTTGGACTTGTGGAACAGGAAGTTGAAAGGGTGAAAAGAGCTGAGCAGAGCTTACTAAACCCCCTTAGAGCAAAGCACAAATAACCTACAGAAACTGTTCAGGGTAGCCAGATCTGTGTGTAAGTGCCAAACTGGATGAACTGCATGCTGTAAAAGTGAAACAGAAGGTGTTTAAGCTTCCTAAGCCTCACAGAAAAAAAAAAATAAATCTGTTAAGGCATAACACACTGGCAGCATCTCATCCCTCAGAGTCATGTGCTTGCCTGGAGCTGCGTGGGATGGTGCCGTGTGGAGCAGGTACCTGAGCAGCGTGGTACTCTGAGAGGTGTCAGCAAAGGCATTAGTGAATTGCTGGATCCTGACTCTGTGAAGGGGTTTTTGGAAGCTGTCACAAGCATGCACTGCCAACAAGCCAGCAGGGCACGGCAGCACTGTTTAGGAGTGTCAGCACAAGGTGGTACCTTGTTGTGTGGTGTTTCAGGGTACAGAGTGATTCTCAGCTGTGCTGCACTCAGATGGAGGTGTCAAAGGAATATAAAGGACAAAGTCTGTTTTATGCATTTTAAAAAAGTCACTTGCTAAACAGCTTTAAATCTTCTGATAAATATGGGGAATTGTGCCATGAAGACCTCAATTTACCCTTGCATTAGCATCAGGGCAAACGAGCCTTACCCAGAAAATGCTAAGACAAGAGGAGGACTGCAGTTCATCATGGCAGCAACAGGCAGTCCCAAATGAAGAATATCCCACCTCAGGGCTAAAGGCAGCTGGCCTCCATCTCCCACTTTCTGGCTGCCTCTGTCGCTGCCTCGGTGATGCTGACAATGAGAGTGCCTGTAAAGAGAGACAACTGGTGCTTTGCCTTTGGAGCACTGACTGCAATCCAGATACATGGCTGAGTTTTCAGGCACCTGGCTCAGTGCATCTCTATCCCAACACTCCCACTACACTGTGTTGTCATCCTCGGTTAAGAGCCAGCAATACATACCTCACTCATGATTATTTGTCACATCAGAAGAATTTACCCCTCCAAGTTTAGCTCCACCATCATTCATAGCCTCCCTAAGGACAGGCAGCCTCCAACCCAGCCTGCCTTGAGCTGACAGGTGTCTCCTCTGTTGTTCATCTTTGAGATAAATTTGGTAAATTAGACATTAGGATTTTAGGTGGAAGGGTTTGGAGGTCTGCAGGCAGAATTGGCCAGACAGGAAGAAAATTGTTTAATGGTTGAATAACATATGCTGCAGCCTCAGGGCTTGACTTATTGGTATCTGCTCAGAACAATTCAATAACCACACACCTCCTGGTGAGGGACAGAAATCCGTTCCTCTTTGTTACCTAGGAACTGCTGATGATGCTCTTTATCTTGCAAGAAATGCCTTCAGTAAGGCCATGGAGGAGGCCTGGGTTGTTTGCTGCTCCAGAGCTGCCCTTTGCCTTACCCTGTATTCAGTTGCATGGCTGTTCCCAAGGTAAGCTGGGATGTATTCACACAGCAGGTATCCTTTCTTTTTTTAAAAAAGCAGGTTTAGCACGTGATAGAATGAAAGCTAGTGTATCAACTTTGCAAGAGAAAATATTAATTCAATATTCAGATCNAGCTAGTGTATCAACTTTGCAAGATCGAGAGGAAATGGCCTCAGTTTGCACCAGGGATGGTTTAGATTGGATATTAGGAATTATTTTTCATGGAAGGGGTGGCCAAACATTGCAACAGGCCGCCCAGGGAGGTGGCGGAGTGACCAGCCTTGGAAGTTTTCAAAAAACATGTGGATATGGCACTTGAGTACCTGATTTAATGGTGGACATGGTGTTAGGCTGGCAGTTGGACTTGATGATCTGAAAGGTCTTTCCCAACTTTAACTGTTCTATGATTCTATGATTGGAGACAACTGTAAATATGTCAAGAGCCATAAACTGGGTAAATAACTAGCCTAAAGAAAGTACTGTTTTTGAGGATTGTTTCATAATCCCATTCATTTCCTGTTGAGAGGTGAGATTTATGATGGCTGTTTCCTAGTCTTGCAGGTCAAGGCATGAAGAGCTTCACTATCTTTACCATCAGGAAGTGATTTAAATATTCTTCACCCCTTACCTAGCAGGGACCTAGACAATGCTTGTGCTACAGCTCTGCTGCAGTTTGCTACTGCACTGCTGCAACCCCTTTCTGAGTTTTCTTGCACTTAAACAACCCCAATGCTTTACACATTTCTTTGAGAGGAATATTTTTGCACATTTTTTCTTTTCTATTACTGTCCTCTGGACTGTCTGCAGAGGGCTCTTCCCCATCACTTATTTCAGGCTGAGCAGAGTGACAGATTAATTCCTCTTCCACTCAGGTTAGGGTTCTGATTTTACTTTTCACTACCATGTCTGATGTTGCTGGATTGTCTATCATGAGCCTGTGAACTCTTCATGCAGTTGGTATGATGTGGCTTGACATGACTGTAACAAACTGGTGATCTAACAGAAGCCACATGGTTATCAAAACTGGGACTTCAAATATATGTAGAATCAAAATACAGGAAGGTTTTTAAAATGTCTGCTAGATCTTTTAAAGAAAATTTGAATTAACAATCCACCCTTTCAGCTGGAAAGAAGAGCAGAACTGAGAAGACAATGCCTTACTTCATTTACATTGCAGAAAAAAGATAATGACAATTTTTTTTTTCACTTGAAAAGGCAGAGGTGGATAGAATGTAGATTGAAAAATGCCTGAAGAAGCTTGGGAGTATTTGCCACATCTTCCTTTTTAATTTCAGTTCACTCTAACATTAATATACTGTATTCCTTTGGATAAGGAAACAGATTGAAATGGCAGGTTGCAAAGATGGGTCCTTTGAAACACCTTTTAAAGAGAAAGAAAAATTAGATAACATTCATGCATATGTTGTCTCTGCATATCAAGATCCTGGTTCTGTAAAGGGATATCTACACGTTGGAGACAGCCTTAGGGATCGGATTTTCTGCTGTAATGGTTGAATAGATATCCCAGAGGTGGCTCTTCAAAGTGCTGTTCTGGCTCAGAGCTCTTCAGTTTTTGAACTGAATGTCAAGAAACATTCAGCAGATGGATGATTAAAGAACAGGTCAAGCAATCAGTGATCAATCTCTTCACCCAGACATTACCTCTGTAAGGAGCAATAGGGAACCATGAATCAGAATTGTGGTGAGCTGTTCCCCACTCTACAACACACACAGGTAGCATGGGTGAAGAGGGCAGGCTGGCAAAGGTTTAGATCAGTTTGGTGATAATACAGCCTAATCCAGGATTATGTTAAGTGTTGTGGCTTCCCAGAACAGACATGGATTGGTGCAGGCCAACGTGAGGAAAAGTCTGACATAAACTTGGTGGAGCAGCACGTGAAGGTTCACAGTGCCAGCTCCTGCCATAGTCCTCTTTCAATGGGCATAAATCAGGAAAAGATATCTAGAGGACAGAAAGGAGGAAAGAAAGGAGGAAAGAAAGAAATCCAGTGTATTGTCCCCACCAGCCCTCACTCAACATCAGGCCCATGCAGGCCTCTTCTAGGAGGTGGGTTGCACATGGTGAGTGAGACTGTGAGTCTCACCTATGGTTTGGTACCAGTCATCAACATTTACTTCCCTCTGTGCTTTTGCACCTCTCTATAAACTTCTCCTTATTCCTTAAAGATATTTATAAAGCACACTTTAGGTGTGAAGTGATTTTGAAATAGCAGAGGGAGAACATGGGTAGCACGGAACACCTAATTTGGCTATGCAAAAGCCCCGGGAATGATGGAGGAGAATAGAGCAGCATAACTTAGGAATTGAGACCCTCTGTAGCATCTCTTTTAACCTCAGAATAAAAAAGAGTAATGCCTTATACTAGCGTGCAGCGAAACACAAACTGTAGCTACAGAGTTGGTGTTATGTGGAAGAGCTGAGTTCATAATGTTAACTCTGAAAAAGGTGATATTTCACTAAGTGCCTGCAAATACGTCTTGCTTTTATGCTCCTTGGTTGAAGGATTATCTTTGCTCAAAGATCATCCTTGTTTTTAGTGTGGCCAACCCACTTCATGAAAAAAAGCATTAAGTAAGAAGCAATAACTGAGATAACATTCAGTTTTGTCTGTGATCTCCAAAAATAATATGACCAGGCTATTACAACAGCTGTAATGGGGAATTTAGGAGTGATACAGAATAGAATATTTTCTACTCTGACACAACTGTTATATAACCAAAAAGTTTCTAATGTACATCAGTTGTCACAACAGTGAAGTCTTTTACACTGTGGAGATAATTTCCTACTTGGTTGCTTTTATGCAGCTCTCTATTGCAATAAGAGTGAAGTTGCTATTATGAGAAAAATGTACAGAGTAGCTAATTATTATGGTCTGAGCCATCCTGCAGCTGTTTTACTTTGGTTTCTAGAGTCCAACTAACATTTAAAAAATGCATGCATATCTTATTGTTCTTCCAGCAAATCTGTTTTAAAGTCAACCTTTCCTTTCTGGGCATAGACCACAGCTGGTTTTACAGGATTTTAGTTCCAAACACTCCTCATGCCTCCACTCCCGAGTCAAACTTCTTCACTGTATCAAAGAAAAGGGCTAACACAATTCCTGTGTCAAAGACTCCTGGCCCTCTGCCATGAGTGCCCTACAAAAGCCATCCATCCACAGTCTTCACTCTTGCCACGCTTTGCTCCTCATGCACTGAACACCCCCTTCTCACAGCCTTTTTCTCTCTCACTGGTACTGTGTATTCTGCCTTCTCAACAGTTACAGATGTGATTTAGTTTACTTATGTGGATAATTTTTATATACTAGCCTTCATTTTATAACCATGTCATCACACAATCCCACATTCATTTTCATGTGCCAGCATCCCTCTGCTCCAGTTGAACATCACCAGATCACATCATGTGCCTACAGAAAATGCTGAGTATAGTAAAATGTTTGAACATTCCCGTGCACAGTGTGAATATAAATTTTTGGAGAGGTGAACTTCTGAATTTATATTGGGCAAACATTGCATTGTCTTGATAACCTTTTCAAAAAATTTTACTCCAGGTTTTAGCATGAATCTGTTGAAGACTCAATTTCAGTATTCTGTCACAGAAAAGGAGTATAAACTATAAACTCATATTGTTTGGATCAAGTAATATAGCTAAGATTAAATAAATAAATAAACTGTCCCAAGTGCTCTGCCTGGAAAACACACAGTTGAGCTGTTGAACAGCTATTGCCCAGGACTAATTTAAAAAGTTTTAGAGGCTTAAATGGCTTTGTTTATTGTCATCTTGGGCCTTAATTGCATCTCATTCCTCTTTGTGCCATGCATATGGAGCTATAACAATGGAATTTTCAAATCAACTGGCATCATTTCTGCCTGTGACAAAGCAGATTTTTTGGCAATACTAGGAAGAAAAACTGGAAAGTGAATTAGTTGGAATATCTCAGTCCTCAGCTTTTCTTAAGACAATACAATAAGAAAATCATAGAACTTGAAATGGTTTAGGACAGAGTCTGAGAAGAGATATTAGCAAGTTGCCATTTCTTGACATCAGTCTGGAAAGTGCAGTGAGAATTTTTTGTGCTATTGAAAGAGTGACTTGTGACTATTTCATCCCTCCATTTATTGTTTCCCAGTTAATAAAGGGATGACATCAGTACCATAAAAGTACAATTTCCAGCCACCGCATAAACCCTGAAATACTGGAATGTCTTAAAAAGCAGGAGGCTGTGGCCTTGTAAAAAGTGTCCCTTGTCAATAACTCTGTTTCTCCTAAGAAAACCAGCTGTTACTTTTTGGCTGAAGGAGGTTGGCTTGCCAGGCCATTGATCCTGAAAGCTCCTGAAAGGGAAGCTGTCCATTCCCACTGCTCGCAGCAACGGGATGAAAAATAAAGTTCTTATTTTTCTCAGGAATTTCTTGGGATTGTTTACAGCAGACATTATGAAAACTTTTCTAATGATAATGGCTGTGCAAGAGATGAATAGATTATGTTGGGAGAAGTGGTATCTTCCTCCTGTTACTGGGAGTTACACAAGGACCTTTCAAGAATTCTACTTTATTCTTCCTTGGGTCAAGGGTCAGATGGATTTTTAAGATGCAAATAACAAATAGATCACCATCCAATAATTTTTCTGGTACTGTTATTTTTTTATTTATTTTTATATAGCAATCTCCTCCACTTTCCCCATTTTTATCATGTGAATTTGCATCTGCATTTTTGTAAGGAAGCTCCCTAATGTTTACCCATGTAGAAATACATGTAAGAACACAATAGAATTTCTGACAGTCATGACTCATTAAATGATGAAAAAAATTTTTAGAAACCCAACCCCTTACTGCATGATATTAAGGACTCACAAAAATTTTTATTCAAGTTGCAGCTTTAAAGATAAATATGCTTTCATCACTAACCTGCTTTTTGCCTCCATGGAGCATCTTCACTGCTTGCATGACACATGCTCTTTTAGCAACATGGCTGTCCAACAGAAATTCCAAGATATAGCACATTTTAAATAACTAATTTAGGTTAAATAGAAACTTAAGATCATTGAGTCCAAATGTTAACCTAACACTGCCAAAGCCAACACTAAGCCATGTCTCTGAGTGCCCCATCTACACCATCTTTTAAATATCTCCAGTGGCTCAACCACTTCCCTGGCCAGTCTGTTCCAGTGCTTGACAACCTTTTCTCTGAAGAAATATTTCCTAATATCCAATGTAAACACCACCTGGTACAAATTGAGACCATTTCCTCTTGTCCTGTCACTTGTTACCTGGGGAAGAGCCCAAACCCCAGCTGGATACACCCTCCTTTCAGGGAGTTGTATGCAGTTAAAAGGTCCTCCCTCAGCCTCTTTTTCTCTAGGCTAAATACCCCCAGCTCCCTCAGCTGTTCCTCGTAAGACCTATGCTCCAGACTCTTCATCAGCTCTTTGGATGTGAATTTACCATCCCATTTTAAACAATTTCCTTATTTAATATTCCCCTAAGTTTAGGGGATGGTCAGGTCTTAAACATGACCATAATATTTGTCTTGGGCCTTTTTTTTTTTATTTATACAGTGCCATAGGTACACCAGGACACTTCACTTGAGTATAAAAACTGTATCATGATTGTACTGATTGTACTTGGGGGCCCTGTAAATCTCTGCATACGCCCCCAGCGATAGAATGGGATGATGTGGTTCCCCAAAGAGCTCACCCTGAGTGGCAGATGGGTTTGAAACTATTCTCTGAACTGCCTGAGAGAAAGAGCAAAGCCCCGAATGTGCCAAAATCCGCTCCTACCTGCCCATTCCTGTCTAACATTGTTCCTCGTCTAAGGCAAGAGCAGCTGCCTGCCGCTGTGGCTTGGCTGGAGCAGGTGACCTGACCTTCTCTGGGCGTGCCAGGACCCACCTGCAGGACTCACCTTCCTGGAATTTTGGTGTAGTTACCAACCACAGCTGTAGTTTGTGAGCAGAGTCAGTGGTAGTCCACTGGGGAAGTTCTGGTGATGCAAAGGTGGCTCAAAAGAGACAATAAAAGGAAAAAATGATGATGAGCAGAAAAGAGGAACAATATTTCAGAAAGGATTGCTGGTTTATTTGTGCAGATTAATTTTTCCTTCTCCTATTTGGACTCTTTTGAGTGTATGTATACATATATATGTGTGTGTATATATATATATATATATATATATACAGATATATAAAAAATATATTTAAATTCACTCAAAAGCTGAAAAAGAATGTAAAATCCCTGAAAGCAGATTTTTATTTATGAGATTTCTAGTTGTGACAGATTACAATTCTCTCTAGAAAAGGAAATTATGCTTCTATGAAAATACAACTTAATATTAAGGGGACTATTATTAAAGGGACTATTACTGTAATCTTCTTTTTTTTTTTCTTTGTATGCTGGTTATGTGCTTATTCAGGTCTTTCATTCACCAGATCTCTGGCTGTATAACTGAATTCAGTACTTTGGTCCCAGATTGGCATTGTTATGGGTCAGAAGAAATTGAGAGAATCTTTAAGATATAAAACTCAACATGAATTCAATGAAGAAGGATCCACACATTTTTTAACATATTTTCATTGATATTAGCAATGTTGTTGAGTATGCTTTTCAATCCTGTAAAAATGTATCTGGAGATATATATATATATAAATTGACATTGAATGATACCAATATAAAATATTGAGTTCATTCCAATTGTGTGCTCACAGAAAGAAGCAGAACGTACTTTATGAACTATTTTTCACAAGCACACCACAATAATTTTTCATTCTGGATATGTTTTAGCAAGACTCCTCGACTTTGATAGAAAAGTCACTTGATAAATAATATAATTATCTTGTCCACCTCTGTATGCCCCATTTGAAACAGAGCAGATCACTTGTCAGCACATCATTAGCCAGACATCCCCCTGTCTGAAGTGATAGAGGAATATACTTTAGAATGTAAATATTAAAATAGGGGATTTTTTTAATGAGTTCAAATAACACATTAGGCATAGGGCACATGCCTGATTTAAAATCTGCACAAAGAACAGGGTCATGTCTGTCTCCCTATTAATTGGTGTCGTGAGTCACATTATCTGTTGCAAATAACATATGTTGCAAATATAGTCTGTCTATGTGTCTGCAACGTCATTTTATGAATCGACCTTGAATGGCAGGATGATTGAAAAATATTCACTTTGGAGACAGGAGGAATAATTTTCAGTCTATGCTGTTTCCTGAAGCTGCTTGATTTGAGGGCAAATTCTTTCTGCTCTATATGAAGTTTCTACAGTCCCATCCTATCATTCTACTGCCTGGTTGATAAAATTATTTTCCAGAGGGCAGGGGGCAGGGGAGAGGGGAAAGAATATGATATGAAAGCAAAAGGAATTACAAAATAATTACAGTGTTATGACAACACCTAGTAAACCAGCTCTTTATTGCTTGAATCAGTCTCCTTTTAGATGCCAACTGTCTACAAGTAATTAAAAAGAAAATTACAGACTTCAAGAAGTCCAAAGGAAGGACACTGCTCTTGCAATGGAATTACTGCATGAAACTTTATAAAGGTCTTTGTGGCCTTTTATCATCAATACATATGCCCAAGCATCTCCTTGAAAAGTTTTGACTTCCCTCTGCAACCTGTTTTTTTAAAGGTGAGCAGCAGCAGAAGGAAATGCAAGCTAAAGCTGAAAGTCTCAGGGTGGTTACTTCCAATAAACGAAAATTTTGTTAGAATTTCCTCATCGTGAGATGCAAGGAAATGCCTTGATGGTGCTCTGATTTCATCTCTCCTATATGGTGTGGATTTGTGTTCAGTGGTAAAGGAGGTAATTTTCTAGACTCAAGGGAGTGCTTTAGTTTTACCTGAATGTGTTTTGCATTTCATGGGTTAACTGCAGCAAATTGTTTGAATTTCTTTGGTACCTGCCTCACTCTAAAATATCTACTTGGCGTGAGCTGGACAAGGTCTCCAGAGGTGTCCAGTCCAACCATCCCCTCCAAAGAAGACCATCGGTCAGTCCTGGCTTTGTCTTGCTGTCTTGGAAACCGTGGCTGGACCCTCCACTGCCTCTCAGTGACCTGTCCCAGTGCAGCACCACTGTCCTGGTGGATCTGCTCCTCCTCTGCTTGAGTTCTCCTACTTTTTGGAATTATCATTAATTGATTAAATATTATTCCATATGCTGATTTTTCTTTCTCCCTGTGTTTTGTAGTCAGACGAGTAAAATCCTTCAAGGTTCCCTTCAGCACGGTCGCTGCTGTGGCTTTAAGTGGATGGCATGGGTAGATCTGTTGGGTAGGACACCTTGGCTATTTCCTTTCCAAACACAAGCAGATCCTTGATACTCAGATATCAGATTTCTAAATTCATAACTATGAACTAAACTATAGTACTTGTGTGCCTGAAGAGCAAAACTTACTAAGTCTTCTCTAAGACAAGTTTTTTTTAAATTCATAATAGTCCAGTGTAAAATGCCAGGGTTTTGCATCTGCAAACTCAGTTTTGCTCCCTCTCAAAAGAATGCTGATACTGGTAGTTACTCTGTGCCTTCCTCCCATCATATATCACAACATTTCAATAATGTGTACGTATCTGACTTACTGATTCATAGATGTCATGTCACTTTCCATCACGACACAATGAAATTATCCATTGACTATTATTTATATGTCATTGAAGATTAATATATTCTAGAAAAGATGCAGATTCCTCTGCCTACCTTTGAAATGCAAAAAAGAATTGATAGGCACTTGACTTCAAGTGTTTTTGTTGAGTGTTTTGTCATGTCAATGCAAGCAACCTCCCTTGCTGTTTCTTAAATTCAAGTATTACTTATGCATTTTTGTCAGCTTATTTTTGGTGGCATTGAAAGAAACTTGTAATTCTTGGTAAAAAGGAACTTCTACTGAACTGTGTTAAAAAAGTCTTCAGACTTCTGTGCTACCTGGAATGAGTACAGAGAATTCTTGAAGAATGCTTCAAATTCCAGACTCTTCATTTGGAAATACCTGTTTACAGATGCCTAAATCTTGACATCTGAACCTGTGAATACATCTTCCCCTCAGGCCGTGTGTGTGCTAGTTCCTTTGTTACCTCTGCCAGACCCATTGATATAACTCAGCTGTTTGTTACCTCAAAAAACAGTGAGTGCCGAATTTCTAGATTAATATAGGAAAGTGAATGAGACTATGGGATGATATCACCCATACCTGATATGAACTGGAATGTAAATAATAAGAAAATCAGGTTAAACATGAGCAAACATGTTCAGTCATCTCCATCCTATCATTAGATAAATCCACAGAAGTTGCTTGAATCTCCTTTTGACCACCTGTAGTGTGAGAAGTTTCTTATGCTGATGCAGGAATGACTGACAGCAAATCAGATACGTGCACTGATGCTATGTTCACACACAGAGAACTATAAAATAGGGGATCTAGGTCAGAAGTACCTCTTTAATCTGTCAGGTTACTTGTGCAAAAGGTTTCTTGTTTTAAATACAGGAATCACAGTTCAAAATCAGCTCTGGGTGTATAAGACCAGGGCTGTCTAAAAGGGACTCAGTGTTTCAGAGGCAGCTGCTAGAAGACAGTGGAGCAATTACACTGAGACCTGGCAATTACATTGCTCAAGTTGGGTTAATTGCACTGTCTTAGAGTCGGGTCCCTCTTTGGGTCTTCTGTGGGAATGAGACTTCCTAGACAGCCTTAATGAAACTGGGTGCCCTAAATCAGTTTTCAACTGAAATTGCCTTGACAAGATTTTGCTGTTGTTGTTAATAAATCTGTGCATAACATATTTAATGGTCTCAGGTCTTTTCATGTCTCTTAAAAATTATTTGTATGCCACCCCCATGACATCTTCAAGATGACTCAGGAATTTCAGTTGTAAATAAATCTTCCAAGTGTGCAGATAACATTATCAAAATCAGAAACTGAATAGTTATTTCAGTCCTTCATTTCAGTAGAAAATATGCTTGTTTATTGTTCTATTTCCCCTCACTATCAAATCATAACAATCTCTTGTCAACCACACTTTAACATAGACTTAATATCTTTTGTTTGATGCGAACTACTTTTGAACAGTGATGTACCCACAAGGGCAAATGGCTCCTTTATACAAGATCTGGGCACTAATTAAAAGTTTAATCGGATAGTGTCATTCATATGGTCATATTTGTGTGTATAATATTACCCTGCTGTTAAGTCTTACTTCCCACACAACACAACTTGCACAGCCCATTCAGGTGCATTCTCCAAGAAAATAAACTAATAGGAACTAAAGGACTAAAGGACAGAAGACCCATCTAACACACAGTTTGGACAGCTGCTTTTCCTCCTCTCAGCCCTTGTTTCCTTGTCCACTCTCTCTACTTATACAGTATCAATTGCCTGAGGCTTTACCCTGTTCCTTAACACTATTCACAAACTCTGGATTAAAGTTATAGGTTCACATTTAGGTTTGTTGGCAGCACAAGAACACAGATACTTCTCAAACTTAAGTGCCTTCTCTTCTGAAATTTCACTGCAGGACCTTGTATTTTGTTTGCTAAAAATCCCTATTTGTCTTTGCAATGCAAATTGAAGATCAGCAAAGAGACTGAATTGGCAGAATTTCAACTGATGAGGTAATATTCTGACCAAAAATATCCTTCTTAAACAGGCAACCTAATTTGACATGAAATTGGTGTCTATAGTCCAGAAGTGGGAGTGTGACAGTCATCAGGTGAGCCCTTATTAGAGTGACTTAAAGATGACAGTGCATGCAAACTGGTGTTAATTACATTGTCTTAAAAAAGAGTTAGAAAATGACAGGCAATAACTAGTGATTTGCTATTTTTCCTGAGAATATTTTAAGGCATGGATGGGTTAAGATTATATTTTTCAATGTTCCTATCCAAACACTTTACTTTCCTAGAGAAATAGCTTCCACACTGCAGAAATCTACTATAAATAATTGCTGCTGAAAACAGAGCTTTGAAATTATCAAAATAGGGATTTGAGAACTGTAGAGTCATTTAACACCATTCTTGCTTAGCAAACTCCCTATCCTTCTTTCTTATGCTGAAAATGTCAAAACAAGATATTTCAACACTGTCAAATAGCTTTTCCCACTGTTTTCAAAACACATTTTTGCCTAAATTGATACCCTACTTTTTAAAATTTTGATATAATAGTTCTCTAATGGTAAATTGCTTTGAGAAAATTTGATCAGCGCATTATGGAGGTATTGAGGAGACGTTAAAACTAAACTAATATCAACAGTTTTACTGAACTTAGTTGTACAGATTGACATTGCAGTCCTGAACCTGTGTAATCAGACCCAGTGGCACTGTGAATTGCACTTCTTAATTACAAATATAAAATTATTTCAAAGGTGAAACAACCTCTGGCTGAGTGACCTTCATTAAAACAGGCCTTTCAGTGTGAATGCAGGTTTTGACCTCTCAAGGAGAAATTATGAAAAATCTCGTACAAACCTAACTTTAGATGCTTTTTACCCAGCACAGAATTTACTTTAACTGTTTTGATATTGTAGAAACCTCTATTTTTTTTCCAATATGTCAGTCCTTTGAGGAAGGGCCTTCTTTCTAGTATAATAAATTAATTAATGACACCTATACTGGGCAACTGAAGAGAAGTTTTTCAGGTGTTTTACTTACTTATTCTTCTGTAAATCATGTTTGTAGTCACAGGAATATAGCTCTGAAATGCTGTAGTTGTTTGCCATTAATAGATAGAAGTTTTAAATTTAACATTCTTTATTTGTTGTACAAATATTTCTTCAGACTTATGCATATTTTGCTATGAAGATTTTTGGGACAGCACATTATTGAAATATCAGGTGTCAGATACTTCAAAGTCTCAGATACTCAGAGTTCAGAATTCAGGATTTTCACTGGGGCTGGAGGAGTCAGTTCTGATTCTCTGTCTTGTACAGTGATTTACATGTTTACAGCAGGGCCTCATTTCATCTCAGGTTTGTATGTGTAAGATGAACAGCAAATTCAGTAAATCATATAAATGTTTGGTCACTGGGAACATCCTTACCATCTGGTAATTTAAAATGGACCTTACATTGTCATTGGATAAAAAAGTTACTGCAGAACTATGATGAAAGGGAAGCAGGATAAATGTTGGGACAGTCTGCCATGATCAGGAACCCTCATCTCTATGCCATGAAGCTTGTGAGCAACATTCATAAAATCATCTGAACATCAGGATTTTTTCAAAGACTTTCAAAGACTTCCAAAGACTTGCAATCTCAAAGGCTTTCATCTGACACAGACTGTGTGCAAGTCTTTATTTTGCTGAACATTTCACCTGGCCTCACCCAGCTGTAAGAAGGGATGGCTGCAGTCAGGTCTCAATCCCATTGAGAGCTCAGCTGTCCTTCAGAAACAGTTTTGCAGCAGGCTCCTCAAGTGGACAGCAGCCTATTCCTCTCTCCCAAGGCTGAGCACAGTGGAATATGGATGGCCACTCCTGTGGTTTTTGAAGCTGTGGGAGGATATTTTTTGCATCATTAAACTTCCTGGAAACTGATGCTTACCTGAACCAGTAACATGACCATCTGCTGCCCACCATCCACATATGACTTTATAGAAGCACTCTTGATGCATTTTGACTCATGTGGTGACATTGTTTGGTGTCTTTAACAGTAAAATCTTCTGGGGTTGCTACCGGCTGCTTTGGGGTTTCTTACGGCACATCATCAAAGACGACAGACCATTTAATAAACTGTTACACTGTTCACACAAGATTTCCTTTTCACCAGCCCACTGTATTTGACTCTCACTGCCAAGAAGTGGATTGACATCCCCACCTTTGGAACTGCAGTTTGTAAGCCTTTGCAAAAGAACTGGAATTCTATCTCATGCACAACTTGCTGCTGATCTTCTGGGGTGTTTTTTTTTTTGCTTACCCTTTATATCTGAAGACAGAAAGTTTTGCTTGAACTTATGTTTGGTTATTTTGCAAAAAATTTGCTTCCCTGCTAATTTCATGCTATACATAATACATCTTTAGAATATTCATTTTCGTCAAAACAGCCCAGGTATTTCCATGTGGTAAAAGCAACCATCCACCTTTGCTACAATGTTGTACGCTGTGTCCCTTGTCTCGGAGTCATTTGCATTGGATTATTTTTTGTCAGAGCAGCAATAGGCTAGATTTGTCTTGCCTTTTGGCATATGCAATTTTAAATCATTCAATATTTACTCTCTGAGTAGCTGTGACTCTCTTGTCATCTGAATCCTCATGACCGAGGCCTAGACCAACCACCTGTATCCTGCATGGGCGATGTAATTCTGACATCATGAACAAAATATTGTGCTGTAATGATGCTTTTAACAACATTGTACATCTTGGCCTGCAGCTGCATCATCTTATGCTTGCAGATTTGGTTGCCAGCTGGCCCTCAGCAAAAGGCTAGAAATGAGATACCAGTTCCCTGTAGATGAAGCCTCCCTAACAGGATGAGTTTATCATTTTGTGTGATGAGCTTGGTTGTACTCTTGAGATCCAATATTCTTTGGTCTCAGCAGGCATTGTACCTCATGACTAGCCACTAGCAATTATTAAAGACAGTTATTTGCAATAGTATCAGTTTGTTGGAAACAAGTTAGGGGTTCCTGACTCCTGCTGTGAAGAACACATTTACTCCCCAGCCCTGAGCGTTTGTGTTCTCAGCTGACAATCACTTAGCCAGCTCGTGTTTCCTCCAGTTGCTTTTTCCAGATATGAAAGTTTCCTTCTGGGTAAATTCATTGATTGTATTTTGCCTTTCCCAGCATGAAGGCATTTTACTCATTTGAGGAAGAAAAGACCCCACTTTTGAGATGTTTTCATGCTGAAGCACTGTTAGCCTCTGGAGCTACATCTGAGGTGTATCAGAGTCATAGCCAAAGGCTCAAACAAATACTACAAAGAGAAAGCAGAGTGGGAACTCTAGTTTCCAAGCAGGAAGACCTTTTAAATCAGACTATAGTTAGTTTTCTCCATTCCCACTGAGACTAGGCCAAGAAATAAAGAATTTAATTTATGGATATGACGGTTTAAATTAGATAATTTTCTGATATCGATTTCTACAATATTATTTTTGTGACACTTGAGGTGTATTTGAATTACTGTGCTGAACCCTTTTCTCCAGTAATTCATGGGAAGACTAGGAACTGACTGTCACAACCAGCAGTGTGCCAGTGGATTCAGAGGAGATCTTCCCAGATGCTGCTGTGTAGGGTGGGATGGTGCCTTACCTAGTGGTATTAAGAGTCAACATGGGTCAACAAAGACCAATTGTAAGAAAACCTTTGTGGAACTAACCCACAGATGGAGAAGGTGCTGCAGAGTAAGCAGGCAGGAAGCATCCTTGGGCACTATGCCCAGCAGTGCTTGGAACTCAACAGTGGTACGCAAGTGCCTGGATTCAGTGAAAAATACTTTTTGTGCTGAAATTGCACAGGTAGCCAGCTTTGAGTGCCTCTGGCAGGCTGGGTCAGTGCTGAAATAGTTTAGGTGTTTAGGCACACTTTTAACACCTCTAGTCTGGAATTGTCCATTTTATTCAAAAGGAGCTCTGGGAAATAAAATAAAAAATATATTTTTGCTTTCAAATTGACACAAAATACTATTTGGAAAATAAAATAGATGTGATAGGAAACATTGCTGACGCTTCTTATCTAAATCTGCAAGCACATTAGCAGTGTTTGCATTTACTCTCTGGAAGTACACCTGCTGATTTATTCTGCTTGGAAACCACCACTTAAGTTAGTCAGTGCTTTTAAATCAAATTATGTCCATCTAGTATAAAATCATTAATCTGTTAACATGATAGTTTCTGTGCCCTCCTGCAGCAGTGACAATTAATAAACTGATTTCTATCTCAGACTAATTTTCAGTAAATACGAGTGATATTATTGTCTCATTTGTAAAACTTCATGCTAACTGAAGTAAAAGATCAAGTCTTTATTGTAGCTATGAATTATACACCGAAGTTGAAAATTAAGGCTATTTAGTATTTGGAATATATAAGAAACAAGATCATGTTTGAACTGACTTACTTGAACATTGCCACATCTCCCAGTAAATCTGATAAGGACAGGATTCATCCAAGAGGAGACAAGACTATCTTGGTTTTGTAAGGAAAATATCAACAGTTGCAGTCCTCCAAACAAAGGCATTCAAAGTACTGGAAAGCTTTTAAGAATAAAGACAAGAACTCATCCATGAGGGATATATATATAATTGGCTAATAAAAAGAAATTTAATGGCAGATTGGAAGAAAGTGAACTTCTCAAAAAGAAACTTGACCTGATTAGAAACTATTTTATTATTATACAGATCCTGCTTGTTGAGTACATTTAACCTTGGTACTTGAGTAACACTCACATGGATGATACTATGGCAGCTGGGACCCATGCACAACACCCAGGCCCATAACATTTGTTTCTTTATTTCTCTGCTTGTAATTGTGTCTTCAGGTTAAAGCTCTCCCATATGCTGGGCTACTGATCCCAGCTAGTAGAATAGCCATCCTTAGTGTTGGAGTCATTAAGCATTAACATATCCACAGAGAAATTAAAATCTGTTTTCTGTTAATGCTTGAATGGAAGCAGACAGGATTTTTGGGGATCCAAGCATCCTCTAGTTAAGACCCTCCCTCCTTGTTTGCAGAAGGATGTATAACATAAGCCTACAATTGCATACTGTAGGGCAATCAATAAGAGAGACAACAATTCTTCCAGAATGCTGAATGCTTTGTTTTCTAGATATGCTCACGACTTCTGTTAGTATTGCTATTACATGTAGGATAACTTGTGCAGTGTAAATATTCATGATGGCAATTGACTGGAATAATTTGTATCAAAAACTCGATGTGGATTTTAATATACATATATAAGCCTTAAATTTAGAATTGAATTACTAGTATTTGATAGCAAATTACACCACTGGGGGTTGGTCTTTTGCTGTGTTAGGTTTTTAAGAAGTAGAAATTAAAATATTTCATGTTTGGTGCTTCCTAGTTCAATGTTCCCTTTTGAAAGGCAAAGGCAGATTGGCAAGCTCAGCAAAAGACAAAGCTGTGTTTGCTGCAAAAACTGTGCTAAGGCTCTGCAGTCTTTTTAAGCCCTTAAAACCAAAATTCCTCCCTTTTATTCCTCAGGGAAAGTAAATTATTACAAGGGGGTAAGCAGTATAACAGGATCTGACATATGTGTGTTGAGCAGAGGAGAATAAGCTTTTGCTCTTTAATGCTTTAGTGCTATTATTTTGTTCTTTTGTGTATTAGTGCTATTAGTGTATTAAGTCTGCTCTTTAATGTATTAGTGACAGACATCGTCAGTAGACTTATAATTGACCAAAAGAAGAGCTTGAAGAGCTCTGTGAAAGGAAACATGGGACACTACAGATAATGCAGCTGGGACAGGGTAGTTAAATTGAGTTGTCAGAATTTCCAGCATTAGCATAAATTTATGTTTTTTCTAAAAAAATTAAATCCTGAATATATCTGAGCAAGCTGTCTGGGCCCTAAATTTTACTTGCAAAACAATGGAATTTCAGTATCCACAGAGGTATGTATTCTTTTGAAGTCTGGTTTTAAAAATTTACCTCCTGACTGCCCTGTGGTTACCCCTGTTAATAAACCTAGTGTTTGACACTACAAATTGTACCCAGCCACGGCTGGCTGAGAGTTTTGTACAAAACACTGAATACTTGATGGGTTAGCACCACGGTGACTCTCTGAAGTATCATTTCTATCCTACTTTTTCCAGTTGAGGAGACGGAACTGAAAGAACTTGCCCTGGCTTGAAGAAGGTCCAGGATTTAGATCCCAGCTTTATTGTGCAGTACAATTCACATGACAATTTTGAGCCAGTCAACATCAGAAAAATGAGTTATTGCTGATATGTGAGATGCAGACATGAAAAATGTTCAATGGAGAGTTATTACAGGATCTGCAGAAAGTTACTGTGCTGCACAAATTACAAGCAAAATAATTTAATTTCATTTCATGAAATATTTGTGAGGGTTTTATGTGTGTAGCCAGTTTAGAGTGAAGCGGATTTCTCTCCTGCTGCATCTTTGTTCTCAGCACAAAACAGTAAAGCAAATCTGCAGCAAAAATACTGGCAATACAATTGTCAGTTCCTGTTATATATCAGAACCAAATTCTTTTCAGCCTTTTGAAAAGGAGTCACTAAGGATATGTTCCAAAATTGTGGAACATTATGCAAACACACTGGAGCTTGCTTTGACTCTCACATTTTTGTCTCATGTGTCTCCGTAACCAATGGATGGCCTCAAAATTTTGTAATGTAGGCCAGCCTGAAGAGTGCCAAATTACTCAGGTGCTTCCATCTGGTCCCTGTGGCATGTTAGACATGTGCAGGCATTCATCCAACCTCATCATCTTCACTTTTCGCTGGTAACACATGACAGAGCTGCCAAAGTTCAGCATCAAAGGATACAGCAGTGACTCTCAATGTAACACAAGGTTGTGAGATGCAGTATGCATAAGAAAACCTGCACCAAAAGTTCACAGACTCTACATGCCCCTAATTAAAGGTTATTGTTCTGAATAGATGGATGGTTGTCAAAAATAAATTTCAAGCTGGCTATATAAGGGCTCCCAATCATGGACCAGTTTGGTCACTCGTTTAGAAAAGTGCTGTACATGATGGTTTTCATTGTGGTCTTATGATACATCAGAACAGTCCAAATTTTCAGGATGGCTTCTGATGACAATTTCAGTAGTGTATATCTGGAACAAGGTTAATTGTAGTCAGAATTGGTGCTGCAGGATACAACTATGAAACTGAGATAAGCTCCATTTAGTCAAAAAATACATTTTGTTATATCCTTTTTCCCCTCAAAGGAAACCAAAGTGATGCAAGTCAGAGGCTGTATGGTCTCATCCACTTGGCAAAGCTCCATCTTATCTCTGCATTAGTAGTTGTATGACAATACAAAGCAGAATAATTTACTGGTGCTGATTTATCCATATTGCATTGACATCAGAGAAAAATCTCCTGCCACTAGAGTTTGCAGTCAGAAGTTACAAATGAAACTGCTGAAATTCTTGTCTTACACTTGAAAAAGACAATTAGCTTCCCTCTTCCACTGCAGTCTGGAACTAAGTCTGGTACTATATCTCTGAATTCAGGAGGACATACAGAAAAGTGACAGTTGCTCCCTCATTACATCCCGTTTTAAAACTTCCTTCCTTCCTTCTCTGTTTATATTCTGTATACGTTACTAGACCAACAGCATTAAGCATAATTCTTCCACTAACACAATCCTTCACTCAGCACAGGTCACAACTTCACACCAACCATCCACAGATCAAACAAACAGTGCAGTCAGTTGGAAGCTGCTAATCCACAATACTTTGGCAATTAAGGTGAGTCTAAGATACAAAAATAAAAATATTTATTAGAGGAGAGGAGGCTGAGGGGAGACCTTATCAGTCTCTACATCTGAAAGGAGATTGTAGCTGCCAGGTGGGGTCAGTCTCTTCCTCCAGGTAACAAGTGATACCATGAGAGGAAATGGCCTAAAGTTGAGTCAGGAGTGGTTTAAATTGGATATTAGGAAAAAATTCTTCACAGGAAGCATTTGAACAGGCTATGTAGGAAGTGATGGAGTCACCAACTCTGGAAATGTTTAAAAAGTATGTGGTTATGGCTCTTGAGGACATGGTTTAGTGGTGAATATGGTAGTAGTGCTTAACTTGGTGTTTGGTCTTGATGATTCTGATAGAGGCCTTTCCCAGCCTGAATTATTCAAGCATTCTGTGATTCCTATTGGTAAAAAATTTAGATTGCAAACATCCACTTTTCTGCACTGATTTCTTTTTTTCCAAACTTTGTATAATGCTTTTTGTTTTCCATTTTCCAAGCTACCTCTTTGGGTATGTTGCTTAAAACAGGAGACAATTTCATTGCTGATTCTCTTCCAATTCTTATGCAGATACTTCCTGAAAACCAAGAATACCCCATTAATTTTTACTCACTTTGTGACTGAATATCACCTCCTCAAGCTCTTTTCCTATCAAGAAACAGGCCAAGTTTTTTCTCCATTTTTGTTTGCAGCTCCTGGATTTCTGTTTCTTGGACAGATTCTCATCACAATTGATTATTTTAGATTTTAAAACATTTTCTCAGGTTATCAGATTTACATTAAACAAAAGCTCTATCTCCCACATGCTCACAGAAGCCCTGTTTAAGAAGATCAAAAGTATAAGCACATCTGTATTTCATTATCCAGGTCCTTAACAGGAACATTAACCTGAAGTGGGTGCAAATATCCATCAAATGGGACAGGAAAAAAAAGGCTTGGCCTTGTTTTTTCGCTGAACCTGCTTATTTCTTTAATTATTTACCAAACAGTAATGAGCCCTAAAACTCGCTGACCTTGCTGTTTTGTCGCCGGGGGCTCCACGTGTGTCTGGACCTGCCAGGTGTTTTTTCTCTCAAATGACCTAAATTCAGCTAATGCACCTGTCAACAAATGCAGGTGCCTTTGGAGATTGCTGCTTTTACTTCCACCCTGCAGAGCACCTTCTACCTCAGCTGTGTTTGTGGCTGTCCCAGTTGGCCTCTGGAAACCTGTAGCCACTCTCCACACACCTCTTGTGTTTGCATTCTTAGAGCAATCTGACTTGGGCAATACTGGAGTGTTCCTGGGAGATTTTAACCACTTTTTTGCATGATCCCCTTAAATAGATCTGCTCAAAAACTGGAGAGCAAATTTTGCTGCTGAGAAATGTTGTTTAGCAAATTCAGAAAGGATAGCTTTAGCAACTGAAAAGCTTCAGGAGTGTATCCCTTTTGATTAAATTCTGTATAAAAGACAATAAAAAGGATTCTTTCCAGCTCATTTCATCCTTTGGCAAAATATCTATTGCCTATTTTGTTCTTTCAAGTTATAATTTTAACTTCCATTTTCTGTGGTTTTAGATTATTGAAACAAAGTTTTTTGCTGGTTGTGAATCACTCTCTATGTGTTTTAGCTTTAAGCTTTTTGCAAATATATTTTTTTTCTTCTCAAATTTAGAACAAATACCATTTCAAGTTCTAAAATTTCCAATGGGATACAAATTTCTGCTTCCAAGCCCTTTTACTGCAACCACTGATTAGTTCCATATTTCCTTTTTTATGCCCAGAACACTCCAGGCATCATGGTTTCCTCTCCATGAGTAAAACTTTATCAGCGAGAACATCTCAGATTGTCAGCAGAGGGGACACAATTCCAGAGATAAAAAGCCATTCCTTTACTGACACATCTTGGACTGAAAATGGAGGAATAATACAATTTGCAGATCTACCACTGACTTATAGAGATACTGGAGCAATATCATCATTGATATTTTACTGGGCTAGACAACAAGGTTCAGTTACTCTGGCTGCAGATGTGATTGTATTTCAGCTCTGTGATAACAGGACAAATAGACTGGACCTCTATGAAGTAATCCTAGTGCAACATCACTGTGCCTTTATGTTTAGGAACAAAAAAACCCCTGTTTTTTCCTCATTCTTTGTTAATAATATTTCTAATTAAAGGGGAGTAAGAATAGTGATTATAAAATAACTGCTTTAAAAGTCCCTCTCCCCTTTTAACTTCTTTTTTTCTACTTATTGTGTTGTAACTACAGTGTTAATGATGGAGGTAAGAATAAATTTCCCCTTTTCCCCACACCTTTTACATGCCTGCAGTGCAGATGCCCAAAGTAATAGAAAAAAATACAGAGAAAAACAGGCATTTTAACCAAATTGCCACAGGCATGCTGAAAGTGTCCATTTCTTTTCTGGCTATATAGGGTCTGCCAGAACGCCAACTCAGTTGTAAAAAACTCCCTTTGGAGACAGGAATTCCACCTTCAATATCAGAAAAATGAGTGGTAGCTGATGAAAACACCAAGTCTAACACATAACTCTGAACCATTTCTCACCTTGTATGACACAGAAACCACAGCCAGATGCCATACCTCAGCACAGCCCTGGAGCAGCCTTGTCCCCCAGGTCCCTTCAGATGACACCCAGTGATGGCTGTCCCACTGCTGCATGTGTGGGCTGGGTGCTCCTGCCCAGCCCTGGGGATGTATTTGGAACAGCAGAGCTCTGCTACAAGCTGAGCCAGAGTCCTCCTCTTCTGTGTGGGCAAGGAGAAGACCAAGGTGTCACTAAGTGACAAATAACAGCCAGCTCTGGAACAGACAGAGGTCAAAGTTGTGATTTTGGAATAAAAGGAAAGCTGCATGATGGGGTGTACTTTACTTATGGTGTCAGTGCAGGGTGGAGGATGCCCTGAGAGTAGAAAACTGTTTTGAAAACCCTATACCAAGCACCTTTGATATCTGAAAGAAGAAACACATCAAAACTGAAAGAGTACCTCAAATTTATCTTAACATGGGCTAGTTTTACTTTGAAATAAGAATGATGAAGATTGCTACAAATACTTCACTGAGCTAGTGACTGAGGCCAATGATTTCTGTCTCAATTTCTGCTAGAGAGAGTTTTTGCTTGAATTCTGGTATTGTTATTTAGTCTGTCATGCTCTTACCGTAGGGAACAATAAAAACATCTTTATTGTTTTAAAATTTTAGTTGTCTTTGATATAGCTGGTGATATTATCATCCAAATGCAGGCACTTCTGTTTCTCTGAGGTTTTTATGGGAACAGTAATCAGAGATAAAGCTATTAAACTGCCAGCCAGGGATCATTTGATGGCATATTTGTGAGTAAATACGATTATGAATGTTACGAATAATTCTTTCTGAATTATTTGTCAGATTTGTGCTTCTGTGTAATGTATAGAGGGAAGGACACTGCAGGCAGCTGTCTGTTATCACATGTTAATTTAGCACTACACTTAAAAGAAGCACTGACCTGACAATATTGGGAGCAGAGTCCTTAATTCATGGCCTTTCTCTGCACAGTTGCCCATGCTGTAGCTTTGATGGAAAGAGTTGTGTAGTGATTTCCTCAAAGGTGAAGGTAGCACACTAAGGAGTGAACTTGCAGGTGTTTGCACTTCCTTTGGCCCTGCAAATTGAATACTGAAGTGTGGTGTTTTGGTGGGCAGCATCCGGCTTCTCTAGAGAGAGGGAGAAATATTCCTGGCAGGATAGCTATGACATAGGTATTGGGTTAAATTAGAAAGACTTTCATCCTAATCTTGGAAAGTTTTTATGGGTCTACGTTAGGGCAGCCAAGAGGTCGAGCCAAAGGTTGTGAGTATATGACATGGACAATGTCACACCAACTGCCACAAGAGTGAAAATACTGGGGGTTATGGTTACTGATAGGAATTACATGCCCAGGGTGGCAAAATCCATGTCCTTTCATGTTATTTAAGTTGAAGTCGGAGGCAAAACACTCAGTAGGAATCACATATTTTTTATTTTTACTCTCGCTTTCTCAAGAAAATTCCAAATCTTCCAGAGGCTCTAATAATGCTCCTATTTTTCCTTCCCATCCCTCTTTTGTCTGGCTGCAGCACAACATGGCTGAAGTACCCCTCTGGGAAGCACCTGGGGCTTTGGTAATTCAAAGACAGGCAGAAAAGTCCTGGCCCAGAGCTTAGCCAGCCTCAGGGAGGAGCTGGAAAACTTCTGTAGATAGCAGAAACCAATGAAAACAAGGGGAGGAGGGGAAAAGGAGGTCCAGCAACAGCAGGAGCTGGAAAAGTGAAGAGTAACAGCTCCAAGTGCACAGATGAGCCCCTGCCAGAGCTCCCTCTGGCCAGGTGAGGAGGTGGGAGTAGGTGATGTGCCAGGACCATCCTGGGCAGCCTGCCTCCCGTTTCTGTGCTCCCTGCCATCTCCATCTGACTCCCACTACAGGGTACATGAATTTCTGCGTTGGGTACCTATGGCCAGAAATGGTGGTACATGAATTATTCTGCTGGGCTGCCTTTGGTTTATTTTGTTATGTTAATGAGTAGTTGCTCCTGAAAGATCCCTTCATATTACCATATTTTACCATATTTAGAGATTTTGTGCTGCCCAGCTATTTGAAGAGATTGAATGGTCTCCTAATTCCTTGGAAACAGTCTCACCACTTGTGAAAAGAAATTTTGCTTCAAACAGCTTCGTGCTGGAATCATTCCATTAAAAAAAGAAAAATATGGAGGCTTCTGAGGTCTCTCTCTTGGGAGGCAAGTGTAGATTTCAGCCTCTTGAGCTTTGGAGGCAGAAAATGAATTTAGATGACATACATCCTGAGGGTTTTTGAAAGTCATCTGATGCCTATGACTCCTCCTCCAGCAGTTTAAGGATTCTCTTGAATGTTTTTATATTAAAGCTCAAAAAATAAGAAAACAAAATATAAACAAATAAAGAAGAGCAGATTTATTTAAGGATAATAAAACATTTTTCGCTGTCAAAAGAGAACAGTCTCAGTTTTGGGCAGGAAAAACTGAAATGGAATTTGACCCCTATTGACAAATGATCAAGGCATGTTTCCTAATTTTGCCTTCTCTTGATTGCTGTTATCTCTGATGGTATTTCAGATGTCTTTTAACTTTGAACTTTAAGGATATAAAATTCTACTTTTCTCTCTACAGACATTGCCTCCTACTCCTTGTTTAATCTTAAGTGCTACTTTTATTTTTCTATCTACACCCACACCCAAGAATAATTTCCCTATCTGCAAATGTGGTGGGTTTTTAAATTTTTTTTTTCCACTCAGCTGAAACTTTCAATAAAGAAAGGCAGCATGACTTGTATCTTTAGTATGAAATTAGTTTCATTGTCTTGAATGATTCTTTGGTGAAAAATGTGATGAAAAAGTTTAGTTCTCTCCTTCACACATTTTCACAGTGTCTTCACTGTTGCTCATTCCATAAATGCTAAGTAGCAGAAGTTCAGCATGCCTGCTCCATATGCTTAGACTTGAAATGCAGCTGAGAAAATGTTCTTAATCTCCAGTGACCATCTGTGATTCTGCAAAGACTTGTTTGCACTTATTTTACTTCATGCTCCTCCAATGGCCCAATTAATTCTGGCAGAGCCTTTGCAGGACTTGGACCCGTGAGGTTGATTTCTTGGAGCGCTATTTCGGGGTGATCTTATGACATCCAGTAATAACTTCACCACTAAGAATAGGACTCATGTGAACTAGGTGGTGTTCAAACTCAAGGTGACCCCTGCCTGATTCCCAGCATTTACATCTAATCAGAGATTAAATATAGCAAATGTGGAAAATAGAAAAGAGGAGGAGGGATGAAGGAGTGAAAGCCTTGCAGAGATCTAGTATTGCATAGAAGTCTGAATCACCAAGGTACTTCTTAAAGATGGTTTTTTAAAGGGCAGTTAATTATGAGCCCAGCTTCCATTTAATCCATTTTCTTTTCCATGGGTTTATTCTATTTATTTTTCCCACTTCCATACTAATAATCCCTAATTACCCATTACCAAAGAGTCTTTACAGAAATAAGTGTTCAAAAGACACACTTTATCTGCAGAAGATTTGGTGAGTTCCTCTTACATTCCAGCACGTAAATGACAGAGTCTCATTGAAAACTCTTCTGAATAGACCTAGATAGAAAAATATTTGTAAAAGCCTTTCTGCACTTTCCAGATTAATGTAAAGACATACAGCAAACAGAAAAATATTACAGATCTTCAATTCTTCATATTCCTTCTACAAATTCTGACAGTTGCCAAAAAGTAACAGACAAGATAATGACAGAGAAATCAAAATGTAAATGTTTAATAATGAACATATTGTGTGTGGAGTACAACAGGCTACTTCAGGCAGAAAATGAATTCTTTCTTAAAAATTTTTACTTACACTAATACATCTATTCCTATCAGACTACCTCTGAAGAAGTTGGTATTTTTTCTATCAGAAGTTTTAAACTTGTTTTGCAGAGCCTAAAGTATAGGTTATTTACCCCAAGTTTCAAAAGTGAAAGAAAGCCCACAGCTAAAACAACCAAATTACAAAAGAATTCTTGTTGTCTCTTGTTCTGAATAGAAAATTGACTCAAACAAAGTAAATTTACAGTCTTCTACCACAGAAGGTCCTTGTAATGAATTTTGGCTCAATGCATGACACTAACTTTGTTAAACTTTCCCCATTATGACTCTTAAAATTTGTCATTTATTTAGAATGGATAGAATCAAACAAAATCTTAATTAGCTGTACAGTCTAAACAAGACAGAATGCAGTAGATCTCACTTATTTTTACAGTAATAGATTGTCTCAATTAACTCAGAAATTGCCCTACAAATGTGTAGTAACAGCTGTTCTTGTAGCTGTACTAAGAACATAAGAGAACAAGTGTAGGGAGTTTTAACAGGTTTTATTAAGTAGCCTGATGCTGATATAAAATGCTTTCTGGCACAAGTACTTTCATGGTATCTGAAGCAACACACTCAGTGCTAACCAAAAGTTAGAGACAACTGCTCATATTTTAATTTAACTATAGTAATAAAGTAGTATACAAGAGGGAAAAAAAGAGTAATTAGCACTTTTGGAGCTGGCAGATAAGGAGGTGACAGGCTCAGTTGTAGGGCAATAGCAAGAGGACAAGACATTTGCACAGGAGGAACAGAATGATCAAACAGGACAGATGAAGAGCAATACCACAGTGGTTTATAAAACTGGTGTGTTCTGACTTTTTTAAAAAAATACAATCTTCTTCCAGTCCAAGTTATAATGATCTGGACACAGACCACAAGTTTTAACAAACTTTGAAGAGTTTGTGCCAGTTTCTCTATTTCATTAATATGGCAGTTTTTCAGTTGACTGTTTTAATTGATTCACTGGTTGTGAATTTTGGTAAGTTAATTTTGATATAGAAGGATGGTAGAATGGTGTTGACATTGTAATTATATTTCTGATAGAAATCAAGGCTTGTGATTCAGACCTGGGATGGGGCAACCCTGGATGTACGGACAGACTGGGGAATGAGGGGCTGCAGAGCAGTGCCATGGGAAGGGACCTGGGGGTCCTGGTCAGTGGCAAGTTGAACATGAGCCAGCAGTGCCCTGGCAGCCAGAAGGGACATCCCTGTCCTGGGGGCATCAGGCCCAGCACGGCCAGGCGGGCAAGGGAGGGGATTGTCCCGCTCTGCTCTGGGCTGGGGAGGCCTCACTTTGAATATTGTGTGCAATTTTGGCCACCACAATATTAAAGACATTAAACTATTAGAGTGTCCAAAGGAGGGCAATGAAAATGATGAAGAACCTTGAGGGGAAGTCATGTGAGGAGTGGCTGAGACACTTGGTCTGTTCAGCCTGGAGGAGAGGAGCCTGAGGGGAGACCTCACTGCAGTTAAAACTTCCTCATGAGGATGCTCTGCAGTGGACTGGCAATGAGATTTACATTACGATAATTAGTTCTAGGAAAAAAACTATTTTATTTCATTGTATCAAGTATAATTTTCAATGCAGTGCTTCTCAGCTTGTGAAGTTGCTCCCTTCACTTTGTTCTCATTTAATTTCCAAAATATGGGGTTTATGGTTTCTCTTTTGTCCAGATGGTGAAGTCACTGTAAACTGATTTTTGAGTTGCCATGAGCAGGTTGCAAAAGATGTACTCACTACTGGTGTGGAGGTGCCACACTTGCATCCTGAGCAGTATGTGGTCTCCTAAGATGCCCAAAAATTAAGGAGGATTTCAGCCTTTTCATCTCACAGTGCCAAATGCTCATGATTTTTGCTAGTGATTTTCTACTCTGATCCCAACAAACTTACAGGTTGTATTTTTTCTTGTCTGTGTCTAAAAAGTATATCTGTTTCTTTTCATTCAGTGAACAGGGTCATGTGTAGCTCTTTGTAATACAATTTAATGTAAGAGATTTTATTATCAGAATTCATTTAGCTTTTGCAAAAAATAGTGGGGTTTTAGCAGAACAGATATAAATAGTTACAAAACACCTTGTTCTTTGTATGTCTAAAACTGCCATTGTCCTATGAGATTGATCTCACTCTGAAATAAATATATATATATATGTATATTTGAAAGAGTTAAAAAAGCCTTATTAAATCATTACAAGAAATTGAAAGGTGACAGATCTTGTCAATTTTTTAGCCAGTGACAGCAGTCAAAGTAATACTTTATTCAGAAGAAGAAAATTATAGACTCAAGTCAGGATGAGTAGGATTAGCTGATGTATTTCTTTTGCCATGCAAGACCACATCACTTTTGACAAGTACGAAGAAATGATATATATCTGAACCATCTGCTAGGAATATAAGTACCTGATCTGAAGAATGGACAGATGCACAGAAAAGAGAGCACTGAAGTATTTCACAGCTGATGCTGATTTAGTGTCCCTTCCCAGCACTCTGCCGTGTTTTTCCCTGTGGAAAAAAAGAGTCTCAGATAAGTGCCAAATCCCTCCGTGTTTTGGAAAGTTTCTTTGAAACACCAGCACTTACAGGCTGTGTTGTGCTTTGAAGCAGGAGTGTTGATATCCCATCTGGACCTAATGCAAAAGTCTGAGATGATTTTTCTTGCTCTCTGGACTGGAACTGAAACTGTAACCAACTACAAGCTGTGAAAAGAGGTTACTCATAAACTGTTCAGTTCATATATTTTAAAACCCTCTCTTGATCAAACCATAATAGCAACTTTACTGCATGTGAGAAATTTGCATTGCAAATGCATGTAACTGTAAGCTAGGAGCCAGACCTCCAGCCCTGCCCTATTCCTCCTCACCACACATTTGGCTTGTTCTCCAGATCTAATGAAACGTGCAAAATGAGCATGACAGTCCTGCCCTTTGTTGATCTCCAGATTTTCATGGCTTGAAAGGTCTCCAGGGCAGGAATGGTTTTTAACCAGCCTCTAAGCTTTTTCTGAATATGTATAATTAGGTTTGCAAAGTTTCTTGTGTTTTAAAGTCAGACCAGAATTTGTAAGCTTATTTCCATTCAGCTTTAAAAAAATATTTCAGCTTTTGCATAGAGGAAAGCATAAAACCCCCATGAGATCAAAATGAATTAGAGTATTAAAAACTACTAAAAATTGACTAAAATGAAACTTTCCCTCTGGTGTGACCAATAGCTGCTGTCTATTTATCAGTGAGCTTGCTCAGCATGTGTGTGCAGTTCATATGTCCTTTTAAAGATATTCCATAGAAGCTGTTGGACAGCTTTAAGCCATGATTTCCAGGCATCTCCTGATGTTCATCTTTGCTCCACGCCTGGCTAGTCCTCATCCTCTGGAGCTCAGCCATGGCCTTGCTTTCCTTTGTTTTCCGTGTTGTTCTGACAATCCCAACCACCACCTTGCTGAGAGCAAAATGTTTGTGATAGCCGGAAAAACTTGTTAGTGCGGGCTCTGATCCCCACAGCTTCCCCCAGGGCTGAGTGGGCACAGGGTTTGCCTCCATGAGCAGGTTCAGAAGAACTTTGGATCCTCTGCTTGTTCAGCCTGGATGTCCATGTGGCAGCTCTGGGATCTGTGCTGATGTGCTGGTGGCTCACGTGGGCTCACCAGCAAGGCAGAGTGACGGGATGAGGTGCTTCCTTATGCATGACCTGTGCTGGTTGTGCACGGCCCTGGTTATGCCCACGCAGCTTGCAGTGCCAAACAGGGGAAATCCAGGGTCTGTTTTCATCCTTGCATGTAACATTTGCCACTTAAAGGAGATATTCTACAAATGTCTTCAGACCTTGTGCTTCACTTTCTAGAGTTGTTATATTGGTCCCCTTTCTGAAAGCTGAACTTTGGCAAAGGCAACATATTGCTTTCTGATGAAGTGGAAGGCAGTTTCCCTCAAATCATAACTTTAGCTTAATTGCTTCTGAAAAATGACACAATGTGTTGTTATATCTTGCAAGATATTAAATGATGTGGAAAATCCATTAGAGATCCTGCTGAGACGAATATAACATCCGAGGACCAAGTAAGTGGTTCTGTGTTTGCTAATTTCCAAACTTTGAGGCGAAAGCTTTAAAAGCGTTTGCATGTGTGGTATATCAGATAGCATTACATTTTCATAAATAAATTAAGCAGGCTGAGACCTTTGGGCCAAAGAGTCATTCAAAACAAAATTAAATGCTCCCCTGTTCCTTGATCCGTTGTCTGCATTGGGGTCATTTAAACTTGCAGGCAAAGAGGTTATTGTGTATGTCCAGGCAGTATAAAATCAAGCTGAAGGTACGAAGGAAAAATCCTCAATATGTGAGTTTCAACCTGCTTTCTTCCCTTCTGGTAGATGGTTTCTGGCAAGCACTAAGCTCCAGATCTAAGGGAAATGCCAGCTGTTAACTGAGAAAGCTTTTAAATTCCAGAAACAGGTAGGGATGAAGGACTTAAAATGACAGCAAAATCAAGAAAATAACTTTGCATTGACATGCCTGACTTCATCCAAGGGTGTCTAGAGGATTTGGAGGCAAAATGTCCTTCTCAGAACCAAGGCAAGACCAAGCGGGACCTCATTTAAGTGCCGTGACAATTTCTTTTTCACCTGGCTCTTGTGACCTTGCAAACTTTGTACAGCACCAGCTGAAAAAGGGACGTCTATACCCACAGAGCAAAGCTCCTGCAGATGTGGAAGCACGTTTGAAAATTCAGGCTGGTTGGGGACTGAGCTGCTAGTGATGATGGTACCTTCTGCACTTCTCTTTTCTCCATTCTTCCGTACTTCTCTTTCTTTGGAAGGGAGATGAGCGAAGGCTTTTGCCAGGATAAAGACCGTGTAGCCTAAACCTCTGCTCTTTAAGTTGCTTGGTTTTGCTTTGTTTGGGGTATTTTTTCCTTTTTATTTTTTTCCCCACTCCACTTTGCCTCCTGCTTTCCATGGCACTTATTCCACTGTGCATCCACCAAAACATCCCTCAGATTGTGCCTTGGGAATCCATGCTAGATAGGAGTACAAAAGAAAAAGATCTTTGGGGGAAAAAGGAGGGAAGTAATGCCATGGAGGAAAATCTCAAATATGCATTTAGAATTTTTGAAGAATAAATGAAGAAAGGAGTAAATTGGAATTAAGATGCTGACAAAACTTCAAATTATTTTTCATAAGAAAGGGATAAGATAAAGCAACACAAAAAAAAAAAAAGTGTAATTTAGCAGCAGTTCTGTCCTGTTGGTGTCCTCAGCACTTGTTACATTTTGTGCCTGATTTGGCAAGTAAAGACATAATGGGAAGATGTTATGAGAAAAGTCACCATTAAGATGTCAGCCATCAGATTGGAGCTGTCTCCAGCTTTTTTTTGCCATTGTTAGTCCTCACAGAAAGGCTGATCATAGCCTCTGCAGGCTATAAACTCAAAAGGAAGTGAATTAGCCTCTCAGTTCTGAGGGTTGCCCAGGAAGAAGTTTCATTAGAGTAGGGAAACACTGATAAAAAGTGTCACTCTAGAGGCACAATGAACTTCTGAGTAGGTCTCAGCTTGCTTTGAAGCAGTAGAAATTTATCTGATCACACTGCATATTAATTTCCTCAGTTAGTTTTCCTTCCTGCAGTAATGCTGAAGATGAAGGAGTCATCACACACCCAGTACCCAGGCAGCTCTTTGAGAAGCTCCTCTGTAAGCAATAATACTTAGTGGTGAAAACACTTGCAGGATCCAATTTAAAAAGAAAATAAATTTGTTTTGTTTACAAACCCCTTGTTTATCTTTCCAGTATGCATGTTAGTGTAATCATTCTTACTCAAATAGTTATTAATGTCCAAGTGAGAGGTCCCTTTAGGCAGCAAAGTATTGTGTTATGTTGTCTCTTTTATCTTCTTCATTGCTAGAGAAAAACTCAGGCTATATTCAAAATTTTTAATTTTTCACTATATGAAATTTTGAACAGTATGTTCAGACACACAGAGTTTGTCTTGCTTCTGGCAGGGAAACTAATGGGAAAGATGCCTAGGAAGAATCAGAGACCTCTTGTTTCAGGCTTGGGGCCCCAAAACTGTAAATATGTTTTAGGGTGGTCACTGATACGAATTCTGAGATGAATGCTCAGTTGATGTGACAGTTCAGGCTTCTGCTTCCAAAACCTGCCAACTTTGTGTTTGCTTTCTGTTCCAACCTTATGATTTTTATTTCTTGTGCAGTTGCTTTTTAAAACATTGTTCAGAAAATAATTTCTACTCAGTATAAAAAAATAGTGCTAATTTCGAAAATGGTAAAAAAAAAAAATACCAATCTACCATGCCAGAGAATGCAGTTACTGTAACTGACACGAAGGAAAGAATAAGTGAAGATATAATCATAGTGTTTTCAGTTTGTATTCTTTCTTCCAGGCACAAGCAGGATCATGAGCTCAGTGTATGACCTTCATGCCCATTAAAATTTAATGAAAAACAGGATGCTCAGTTATTTCTAAAATCCTAGCTGCTTTCTCTTTTTTTTTTTTTTTTTTTTTTTTTGTTCTCTGGGTCTTGTGAAGTTGTTAGCTCCTGGCAACCTCGTGCCTGGCTGCTGTGATCAGCTGTGTTCAGCACTGTGATATTGCCAGATAATTCTGATCACAGAGGCAAGCGGAGCCCAGGGGAAGATGTGGGGCACAGGGATGAGGAACAGGGTCTGGTCTTGAGAGAGAAAGGACCAAAGAAATTTAAAAGAGGTTGTCCCTGTTGCTCTTTTGAGTAATGGAAAAAAGCAAAGCCTGCCAGTTTTGACAGGCTGACTGCTGGGAGGCAGGAGCTGAGGGAGACAGATACAGAGGGAGATCATGTAAAAGCATCATATACAAGCAGGAATGTGTCACAGGAAGTAGCCAGTAATGACATGTCAGGCTGAGACATGTCTTTTCATCAGGGCATTTCTAATGGGGCTGCTAACCGGTAAATGAAGGTGCTAATTGGTTTTCCAAGAGCCAGCTGGGAAGCCACAGAGCAGCAAATGTGGCATTGTGGGTGCTTCACACGGTCTCCCACCAGAAGCCATATCTGTATCTGTCACTCCATGAGGGTTGCATGAGCCAAATTCTCCCTTGAGTGGATACTTTCTCTTCTCAAATTTGATTAGGGAGGTTTGGCTCCTTCATCCCTGGGTTTTATGGCAGGTTGGGTGATACCTGACATCAGCTTTCTGGGTTGACAGGGCAGTCTGGGCTGTGTTTTAATCCTCGTTCCACCCCACCTTTAACTCCATCAAAACCACTCCCCAGCTGACAATAGACAACTTTTTAAGATAAAGACACAGACTTTAAGAAAGGCAAAGAATCCCTTAGTGTTATTTCCTATTTGGAGAGGAGAAGCTGTCACATGGATCATGATCAATTAGCCATGAAGAGAAACATTTCAAGCCCTGAGATAACAGCAGTGTTCTGAACTGAGGAGTAGAGTAGTTCAGCACTGCTCTGTATTTAATGACAGTGAATTTATTCTGCACAACTTTCTCCAGAGATTATAAAACAGATGTTCAGCTGTAAATATCAGAAACAAACATCCTCAGAAATTAATAAAACAAGTACAGTTCTTGAAGGGATAGTTAAAAATAACGTATACTCCATCCAATATGTGCCTTATTTCTGCAGCTCCTTTCTTTCTGGCATTTTAATGGCTGCAGTGACTAGCAAGCAGAGTGACAGAAGGCAGCAACCACATCATGCTTCTGTCTTGGTGTTATGGATAATAAAGCAGTGTTTGACACTTGGAAATTCAGTCTGAGTAAAAAAACTCTGCCTGCATCACCCTTCTCTTCCTTGCATTTTTGTTTCTGGGGATTTCTGGAACATATCTCAATACTATTTACATGTCAAGCTTCTTTAAAGAAGTACTTTTTTTTTTCTTAAGGCAGAAAATTATTTTGATTATTTGCATATAGGAGCTTTCTGCTATAGCTGTTTGGTAGACATGATTCTAATCCTTCTTGATGTATAAAGTGCTTTTTGCAATTTTCCAGTGTTACTGTACCATAGTATAAAGAGTACACTTAGCATGGTCTCTCTCCTTAGTTTCTGAGAAGCTGATTACTTCTTTCTCTCCACCACATCAGAACCAAAATGCTCTATGAAATGCTAAGTGATGTTGTGTTCTCCAAGAAAAGGCTTAGTATTTTGTATACTGTGAAAAAATGTCAACATAAACTTATTTTTACATTCCTACTCATTATGGATCCTAACAACAACATTCGGACTTTGTATTTCTCTGCTTTTATGAAAGGTTTTCATCTCCATCAACAGATCTGTTTTATTATCAAACATGCAGGTAGGTCCATAAAATCAGAGCAAGAGACACTAAAAGAAGATAATACCATCTTTATGTTGAAGAATTGCTCCCTATATTACCAGACACACTCAAAAACTCTGTACTTTCAGTAACATTGTACTATATTTTGGGCAAAAGGTGTGAGAGAATGTACAGGATTAAATGTTTCCCTGAGAGTATATGTCATTCTTCTGAAATAGGCTTCATGCAGGCAGGTCAGTGAAAAGGGTCTCGTGAACTTCTGCTGTACAAATCCACCCAATACAGAGGGGCAGTCAGAGTCACGATATCACAGAAAGTCAGAAAGCACACATGGCACTGAACAAATCAAATTAACCCTGGGTCTGACACCGGGAAAGTCACTGCATCCAATTTTGGAGGTGTTTTCAGTATCATTCCTTCCATACCTCAATACTGCTGTGATTTTTTTACTTTTTGAATGGACTCCAAACCTTATTTGGAGACTGCCTGGTTAGTGCTGTCACAATCAAGAACTGTAATATTAATTTCTTGGGTCTTGCAAATCTAAATGATGCTTCCAGAAAGCACATGAAGTGTGAATATTTCCCAAAAATATTCTTTTTAATTTATGAAAGTGGTATAATTCTTAAAACCCATGTAAGCTTCAGATGCGTTCACAGCTAAAATCTGTACAGGTGGCACATCCAGTGCTTAAAGTGAGCCAGGATATGCTGGCAGACAAGGATGGACCTTGAGGGTTTCCAGCATTTTCCAGAGAGGAAACAGAACAGGAAAGCATGCAGGAGGATGCCAAACTTTCCATATTGGTCCTTTGGAATGCTTGTACCCCCACTTCAAAATTTCAATTTCAGCACTAGAAGCACACGCTTGGAGGCCTCATAGTCCTTGCAATTCAGTATCATAGGTAAAATCACAAATGCACATTTCAGAGATACAAACCCACCTGTGTGCAAGCCAACATTAACAGCTTTTGCATGGAAACACGATTGGCTCAGAAGTACAGAAAGAGGGCAAAGATGTGTGTGCCCCTTTGTACCTGTGTAAGGGGGCAAGGGCAGGATGATTCCCACAAGGATCAATTCTCAGCTCCTACAAGACACAAAATCTTCTCTCCAGGACACTCCTGCTAAGTACAAATCCCAGCTAAAACCAGAGCACAAAGCCCCAAAACAGTGCCCCACACTGGGGTCTGCTGAGGTTGCTGTAATGACCCCAAATAAGCTTTGCCTCTTGGCAGCACAGACAGCAAACTTGTGGGATCTGCAGAAGCCAGGCATGAAGTGCCTTCTAGGACATTTATACGAAGTGATAAGATGCAAAATAATTTTAGCAATATTTGTGATTTAGATTTGGTGCTGCCATGACATGTTGGTATCCCCATAAACCTGAACTTTTCCACCTCCCTGTATATGCACTAAGACTATTGTTCTATGGTTTGTGTTAACCAGTCCTGGCTGTGGTCAGAGAAGATAAAAGAATCAAAGATTATAGGGAGCAATAATCTAATATTCAGTGCCATGCTTTGAAGAAGTGGGACCTCCTTTAGACCCAGGCCTGTGCTTTCCTCAGGAAAATGAAAAATCTAATTCAGTTTGAGGGTATTTGCTAAGCGTTTAAGCTGTGTTCTTGAGTGAATGAGGCAATTTGAGAGAAGCAGAGGTCAGTTCTTGTGGAGCAAACGGGATTGCTGGTGAGGGAAGGATGGATGCAGCTGTCAGCCTCTAAGAGACAGAAGGGGACAGGAGCACTTACTGCCAGGGAAGCAGCGAGGTATCTTCTCAGTGTGGTTATTATAGCCACATAAACAAAGCCTTCACTGAATTAAAACTCTTTTTCAGGAGAGTTGTTATTTAATTCTTGGTTTTATCTTTTGAAGACCCGACCTACTCAATTTAAAAGCAACTCTTCTGCCTCCTGTCCTACCCTGCATGTTTCTTTGTGTTTTACCTTTACCATTACTGTTTGATGTTTGCTATATATCCTCAGCTCTATTCAAGTTTGCTTTCTATCATTCCCATTCCTGGAGGGAAACACAGACTGGTATCACAAACTACAAACAGCTTCTGATTTTAGATATCTGTCCCCCACTTCCTGCACTGCAGCAGCCTGCAGGGTCTCTGGGGATCTGCTCGGGCAGCCTGGGCTGCTCTCTGTGCCTGCAGTATCCAATATCCTCTCTCCTGCTGCTGCCCAGCTTGGCTGGATTAAAGGTAGCACAAGACTGCTTGCCTGGGCCGTTTTTACACTTGAATTTGTAATGTAAACAGGCTGTGGGCAACAAAACACCTGCATTGCCCAGCTCCTCCTCTTTGCTCCTGCAGGAACCTGTGATCACATCCCCCCATCCACTGGGATCCACCTTCTACAATTCCTTCAAACTGGGGGCACCATTTGCCTCCAGAACTCATTTTGGCACCTCTAATGTTAAGACTTCTCTATAGTGAAGTCGGATTTCTGACTCGTCTTCAGATTGGGTCACTATTTATTTCCATATGCTTTTTCATCATGTCGCTGGAATATTACTATTTCAGTTTTTAAGTTGCTGAAAGGGATTCTTGTAGAGGCAGCCATAATAAAAGGAAATGATGAAAAATGGACTCTCTTGTCTTGTCCTTCAATGATCTGGACCACTTTTTCAGAGACAGATTTGCTGTCTCCTCTGAAAATCTTTCAAGTGTTGTCAATTAGTGACCTCAATTCCCCTCCTTGACAAGAATCTCCCCTTTCAGGAGGTAACTGAGCTGTGTCTCAGTTACTTTTATTTTCAAAGCTTTCAAGACACCTTTTAGAATGTCTTTTCTTACTCTAATTACCTTAGAGGAATCCTAGAGGATTTGCCTCTTTCCCAAGAGGCTGCTGTAAGGTTCTGATGAAGAATTTCAAATGCTGTTATTTTTGATAGACAGAATGGCAGCATTTGAGTGAAAATCAGTTAAGGAAATGAATTAAAACTGTGCTGGTTCATCTGAAGCAATAGGAACTTAAAGATAAGCACAGGATGAATCAAACTAATAAAACAATACTTCACTCTGATTCTTTAAATTCAAAGAAAAAGCTGTATTTTTCAGAACTACCTCTCCAAGATCATATACTGCCAAACAGGGATATATACATAAACAAGAGCATGGACATTTTTTTAACAAATTTTCATATCAAATAACAAATGGAAAGTCCTGAAGGTGGCTCTTAGATGATGATAACAAATTTTCATAATTCCTAGACCTTAGGTATATACTACAGATTGGCAATTGTGATACTGCTGCTGATGTACACACCTTCTCCTTTGCTTTAAGGGATGTATTTTTAATTTAGTGTTCTAGAATAATGTGGAAAATAGATATGATTAAAAACTAGAAAATTTATGCGATAAACTTAGTGGAAGTTTTGAAGGAGCTTGAAGCAGGAGTGTGAAATAAAAAAATACTGATTAATTCCTTGAGGTTTTGCTCTTGTGAAGGAAGAGCCTACCATGGAAGTGTATCTTAAAAAAACAAATGCAGCCAGGTTTGTATGAGAGAGCCTGTACAAACGGGAGAATAGCTTTTAAAGAAAATAAATCTTAAGGGTTAATTAAAGATTGTTTAAGGATTTATTAAAGATCATCAAAGTCTTCTGAGGGTGGGACACGATGAACACAGCCAGAGCCTCCTTAGTAGGGCAATTCCAAAATAATATATCAAATAATGCAATAATCCTAAAACTGATTTAAGACAGAACACACATCTGAGATGAAGTGACCATAGCAAGCAATGTTGCTGTCTAAGGCTATCTAAGAAAAAAACCAGCAGTAAAAAGTGGAACACAAGTTGCTTCCCATGGCAAAATAAGAATCCTATTTTATTTCAAATAAACAGTGCAGAAGCTTGAAGAATTGGATACATGAGACGGGTAAAAAAGTGAAAAGTAAGATACATAATAAATAAAAGTGACACAGATCTCATCTTTTTTGAATTAAGAACTTGAAAATGAGAATACAGGGGCAGAAGAGCCTGACAGCAGAGACATCCCCGTGATGAGACTGAGCAGCAAAGCCCCTCGATGAAGCTGATGGCTCCCTTTTGCTGTGGCTGTGTTCATAAGAAGTCTCAAAAACTAGTCCCGAGGCAGCATTAACTTAACAGATTTTCTGGAGTCATTGGAGTGATTCCACCAAATGCTACAGTTTAACCTACTTATTTGACATCTCTCTTTTGGATTGTGTTAATCTCCATTTAGTTCTTGTGTCTTTGTGCTATTTATTTCTAATTTCATTTTTATAATATATGGAATTAAATCATATGATCATTGCTTTAAATCAAATATAGCTTGTTTGCAGTATCATTCAAGGCCGTCTCCAAGAAGTTATTTAAATGCAGAGGGAATTCAGCTATTCATAACATGTTTGCTTCCACAAGCAAATCTTGCCAAGCTGAAGAACTGTGAGTTAAGCCATATGGTTTTCATAAAACATGGTGACTTTAAATTTATTTCCACTTTACAAAACAAAAGTCCGTGCCAAAGCACTGTGTGTGCAAAATTCAGCATCAGGAAAAAGCTGAGTGTAGGACTGCTGGTCTCACACTGCTTGGGTTCAGCAGTTCCGAGGCTCAGTGTGAGTCTTTACAAAGTGCTAGTAGCAAGAAGAGAGAAACCAACAGCATAAAAGTCCCAAAAGAAAATTTTCTAACATGACTAGTGAATGTAGGTAAACACTCCTGAGAATTTAAATGTGAGATGTGTTAAATGATTCCCCAAAAGCAGGTTTAAACCTTTTTGAAACTGTCACTTTTTGAGGGCCCCAAGTAATGGTATATTTTCTATGTGCCTTAGCTCAAAGAACCAGATAAGAAAATGGTGCTTCAGTGAGCTACAAAGCAACCCAGCCAAAGGTGTGAAATGTGACTTTTAGCATGAGTATGAAAGGAAACAATTTCTGTGTGTGACAGATTTCAAGGCATCTATTATAATGGACAATTAGGAGTCCTATATTGTCCTCTATATTCAGGTGCTGAAACTGGATTTAGAGTTCTCAGTTTCAGTTGTCTGAATTATGAGCCTCTCTAAGACTTCATATTTGAAATTTACTGCTCTTTAATGTTCTGGCTGATCTGAATACAGAGTTTAAAGTACCTAAGTCTAGGAAGGGAAATACAAATGTTTTGGTTTGGCTGTTTGTATTTAAGGCTGCTTTTTCAGGCTTCTTTCTGCTGTATAGGCAGAAACTGAAATCACTCTTATAAGACCTAAAATATTGGTAACCTGTTCTTATCTCATAAGAAATGATGAAAGCCTGCAATCCCTCCCTATTGTCTTGGCCTCTTGCAAGGCTTGGCAATTTCTGTTTTGTTTATAGTAATCCTACTTGCAAAGCACTTACAAAGTCTGCTCCCTTTCTACATAACTAACAAAAGAAGTGTCACATTTTAGATTTCTTGAATAAAATAAGTAAATAGGTTTATGCTGAAGCTGACTGTAAGAACTGTGTTTCTAGAAGTAGTCTGGGTATAATGTTTTATCTTTCATAGTCCACTGCCCCCTCTGAGGTGTTAAGCCTATGCCTAAGTTTGACTCTGCTGGGGATGAGGATAGTGGATCAGAAGAAACATATACTAATCCAAAAAAATCTTGTGAATTTGGTCTGTAAAACAGGCTGTCTAATCTATGCATACTGATGAGAATTAAATTGTAGAAGCACCTTTGATGGTCTTAATGAGAAAATACAATCAATACATCTCCTCTAGGAAGGGTTACAACCTCCATAAACTGGGCTCCCAACACAGCCGTAAATTTTTGTATTCTTTGTCAGTTCCCTACGTGCAAAATTCAAGTAAGGGTTTGATTATCCAGTGTCTTGTAAGGCAATCAGACAATATAAGAATGAAAACAGTTGAAAATGTCACAGGAACATAAATATTTCTCAATGCAAAAAGTATTTTAATAATAATAATATTCAACAATAGACCAAGCACAGGGTCACCCTGTGGACAATGAGAACAAACCATAAGGCCAGAGAGCTGCTCGCCCATCAGATCCCATCCCTCTGCTCAGCTTTGAAAAGAAAAAGTCCTATGGGCCCCAGAAGGCAAGATAAAAGAAACAAAGCAAATTTATACCAAGCAAATTAGTGTTTCTCAGGGAATTCCTGGTTTTCCAGTGCACTGCTGTTTCAGGGGTGTGTGTGGTGAGGAGCTGTGTGGATGGTTCAGGGTGCCAGTAGCTTTCATTCCTGTTGTACACTAAAACTGATATTTTGTTTCCAAGCCATTGGTCAAGTTCAGACATTCTTAATGCATGAATGCATCTTTGAAGGGTTTTTTTTGTTTGGTTTTTTTTTTTTTTTTTTGCATGGTGTTTT
>VZSE01004866.1:1957852-2062924 GCA_013398275.1 Promerops cafer | reverse complement strand
TTTTTTTGCATGGTGTTTTAAGGCTATTCTGAAGGTTTAAGTTGATAGGAGTTGAAATCAACTCTAAATGGCAGCAAATGTCGACAGGGAAACTGCTGAATTGAATTTCAACTGAATTGAAAGTGAAAATAATTTGTGCTCTCTTCAACACCTTCCCNTTTTTTTTTTTTTTTTGCATGGTGTTTTAAGGCTATTCTGAAGGTTTAAGTTGATAGGAGTTGAAATCAACTCTAAATGGCAGCAAATGTCGACAGGGAAACTGCTGAATTGAATTTCAACTGAATTGAAAGTGAAAATAATTTGTGCTCTCTTCAACACCTTCCCTTGCCAAACTCATAATATTGACAGGAAATTTAACCCTGGGTCTAGTACTAGGCTGGCACATGAACAAGGTGTTTAAGAATTAGACTTGGTATTGGGTAAATTTTACCCCAGTGTTTGGTCACCTAAAACTTTCTTCAGAAGTATTCAAAAGTGTATATATGAACTATTTATCTGTTCCATGACAACATAAACCCTCTTGGCAATATTTTGTATTTGATAGCTTTGACTTTTAGACTTTAAAGCTTCTTATACTTTGAACCAGAATTTCTGACTTTGCATAAAATAAAAGGTAATTTGTTTTAATACCTAGGGACAATGTTTTCTGTTAGCACTTTTTAGGAACTACAATTCCATGATAATACAGCTGTTAATTTTTATAGTTTTCACTCTTACCCCCAAATTTATCTTCTTGCAGTTTACTGGGTTTTATATATATGTTTTTTTAAATACCAAGCATTGATATACATCTTTTGAGCTGACTATACAAACTTCTGATAATTCACATGCAGGCATCACATTCTGCTTGACTGTAACTGGTGTGCTTCTTTGGACCTGCAAATTGTAAAATTGCAAACACAAAGCTGGTATTTCCATTTGTAGAGCAGCGTGAACTGGAATTGGAGGGCTCACCTCGATGTCATTTTGCATCCTTCCTTTCCTGAATAGATGAGAAGTTATTTTTTCCCTTTGCTGTCTCAACAATTTGTTACCAAAAGGAAGCTGAACTGCAACTTGATGTCTCCTTGTTAGAAGGTTTCTGCTCCTAATAAAAACTGGCTCCCTTCCAGTATGCATTATCTATGTATAGATTACACTTGAGATTAAACTTCAAACTACAGTTTTCTGCTGCTTCACAGGAAGGAGCTGTCTCTCTGCAAATCAGTTCACTACCTGCAGAACAGTGTCCTTAGATCATGAAAATAATGTGGGGACTCTGAAGTGGCCTGCATTGCAAAGCAAACAATAGCAAAGACGCTGGTATGTTACCCAAAGTGAAGCTGGAAAGATCAAGTGCTATTCATGCATTTCTGGAGATAAACTTCCTCCTCTTCACAGCCAGGTGAGCTCAGAGGAAATGGGTGAGCTCAGAGGAGACGATTGCTCCTCTGAGAATGTCTGACACTTGTATTAGCAGGAACAGAGAAAAGCAGATACAAGAGGGGCCTTTTGCCCATTTTTTCCCTTTCTAGAGGCTTCTGCCAGCTGAGCAGAAGGGATGCTCTTCACACAAGCCGTTAGGCAAACGGGGGCCAAGCCAGAAAGGGCCAATGCTCAGGGTTTTGGCTGGAGTCCCTTGCAATAGGCCTTTCTGCAGAGGAAGCTGCTGACTCTTGCTCTTTGGCATGAATCAGTCAGGGTTCTGTTTTCACTGTCCTGGGGCACATTGTTCTGAAGCTCTTGGTGCTCCTGCTACCACATGAATAAAGCAAACACCACACTGTATGCTGGCTTGTGTGGGCTCTGCATGGAGGCAAGCACCAGTGGTGCAAAGATCCAACTTTGTCAAAACCATAAAGAAATGGAGCTTCAGTGACAATACACTGGTGAATGAGTTTATGCATCCATCTCCCAGTGGGACCTGTGACTGGCTGTTTTATTAACTGTAGAGGGCAAAAGATCTAAAAGACATGAAATTTCTAAAAGTTATGTAAAGGTCCACCTTAGTGGAGGAAAACATACCTATGCTTATGCTGATCAGAATGCTGCTGAATGTTTTCATCCCCCATTAGACAGGGAAACACCTAACTTTATCTTCCACATCCAAATCCATGTGAAATTAACCTCCACACTATTTACAGAGCGCCTAAGCGAAATTTATATTTTCAAACCAATCCCAGTAAATTCTGACCTTCCAGATGGTACTGAAATATTAGGAATATCGGGCTTGTCCTGTACTTTCACAGCTCTTCCGGGCCTGTGTGTGCTCACCCGGCGCCGGAGGGCGCGGCAGCCCGCGGCGAGCCGGGGTCCCGCGCGGAGCAGGGCACGCTCCGGGCTGCGAGCCAAGCGCCCCCACGGCCGCGCAGCGCTCTGCTGCCGCACTGCCTGCCGAGCCAGCTGCACAGCTCGCTTCGTCCTTTAGGCACCTCCTGTCTCTGCAGATCCACTGAGGACCTCTAATCCCATTATTTGTGATTCAGCCTTGCTGTGAAGACAAACATTCCAAGCCCCTAAGAACTAACTGTGATAAAAGCCTAAATACTGTGAAACAAGAAGACGTTATCAAATGGGTTGATTTTATTTTTTTAAAGCAATTACTCTCTGTACAATCCCCATGTGTGGTGTTCTTCTTGTTGTGTGGAAAGAAAAGAATTCAGTATTCATTCAGGTCACTTCAAACACAGTTCTTCTCCCCTGTATGTAATGATTATTTTTCATTCTACCCCATGCAGTTTTGCATCTGCTCCTGGTATGGGACAACCAGTCTAGACTGGCCAAATTACTCCTGGCAGAGGATAAGCTTGAAGGAAATACTTGCTTGCCTCAAAGAAAGATAATAAAAACAACTTCAAGAAGTACTTCTTACCTGCCACTCCTCCACTGGGTAAGACATATTAGAAATGTTGTAAAACAAGTTGCTCCCTTTGTGAGGAGGAGAATTAATAAAGCTTGGTGTCCTCAACACTCAGGTGATAAATCCTCTTCCCTGCTGTAAGACTAACCTCTCTTCATACCCAGCACTTAATAACCTGATGATCCAGTGCTTTCCACACTTCCACATCCTCTCTCTTGTGCCTGAAAGTGTTTTCCAAATGCTTTCTGAATTCTGTCAGGCTTGATGCTGTGACCTGGAGAGCCTGTTCCAGCGCCCTCCTACCCTCTGAAGGGATGAAGAACCTTTTCCTAATATCCAACCTAAACCTCCCCTGACACAACTTCAGGCCATTCCCTCAGGTCCTGTCAGTGTCACCAGAGAGTAGAGATCAGTGTCTGCCCTTCCTCTTCCCCTCACATGGAAGCTGTAACTTGAGGTGCAGTGAGGTCTCCCCTCAGTCTCCTCCAGGCTGAGCAGACCAAGTGCCCTCAGACACTCCTCACACAGCTTCCCCTCTGGGCCTTTCACCATCTTCATTGCCCTCCTTTGGATGCTCTGTAATGGCCTAATGTCTTTCTTACGCTGCAGGGCCAACACTGCCCCCAGGACTGAGAGCAGAGCACCAGCTCAGAGCAGAGCAGGACAATCCCCTCCCTCGCCCGGCTGGCAATGCTCTGCCTGATGGGCTGTAATACTTTGGAGAATGCCACCATCACACACACAGAGAAAATGAGAATATTTTCCACTGCTCAGGAGGGCTACACATGTTGGGGTGTGCTTTTCAAAGGAGTGGGTGCCCCAAGACTTCAGGAGCCAAGAAGAGACAGAAGTCAGCGTGTTTCCACGTTTCCTGACAGAATGCCAGAGCTGCTGGCAGGGCTGCAGTCACAATGGGGACCTGCACGCCTCAGTGCTCCTGGGGATGGGAGCGGAGGTGAGAGTGAAGTGCCTCTCTCCTACCCTTCTCCCTCTTCCCACGGGTAATTTGCATCTGAATAGGAGCTTGCTGAAACTGTGTGCATAATCTGAGCTTCCTGCATTTGAGCAGCAGAGACAGATCTTTTTCACATAAGAAGGAGGTTTAGCCTCATTGATTTCATGTGGCTACATCAATTTACTCCAGCCAAAGATATAATCTGCTCCTTTCAGTTGCGACTGTTTAAAATTAAGAACTTTTAACTTTTCATGTTGCGTAAATGAAAGAATTATAGCGAAGCAATCTCGCAGTCAAAGCACTTTTTATTCAATTTATTCTGCCAGAAAACCCCTCGTTCAGAAATTGGAGGTATATGGTATTCAAAATATTTGAAGAAATAGCTATTCCAGTGTTGCTTGCAGAAAAGCCTCTTACAGATCCAGGGCAATTTTGATTATAGGACCACAACATTTAATGATACTCATCAAAGAGTTATTTTTTAAATCCACTCCAGGAACTACAGGGGACGTTTTATACTTCAATGTGAAAGCCATTCTCTCTCTACTACAAATTTATTTAATTGCAGTTCACACTACAAGATGTTTTGCCCTGCTGTTTTTGTTCTGCTCTGGTGCCTGGCAATCTCGTTTATATTTAGGGACCTCTGGGACAGCTAGATCTGTAGAAAAAATCTGTTCCTATGTGTATTTGGATCTGAAACACTGCTCGTGATCCTCTCTAGTCTATTGAATAGTTCAAAAGAACTTCAAAAGGTGCCCAGAAAAAGCAAGTTTGGATAATCTACATCTATACAACTTTCACCAGGATCACTTCCAGTGATCTTCTTTTGGGGAATTGAAAATTAGTTTAATATTTCTAAACCACTAGCAAGAAGTCATCACAGTCATTAGTATAAATCCTATGAATATTATTTAGAATAACTTCTGATCAGCTAGCCTGGTCTCTTCATTGTTTAGTACTTCTCTCTTGAGGTATCCTATGCAAATCTTGGCAGTGATGAGTCAATATTTTCTTCTAAATTGTTCATTAACTTGAAAAATGAAGACAAAACCCAGTCCCTTAAAGAGCTTACAAGTACTGCCCACTTCATTTCCTCTTTGTAGTTGTGTTTCAAAATAAATGCATTAGCAGGTGTGCAATTTATACGTCCGCTTTCTAGAGAAAACAATTTCTTTTTCAGGAGTACTACTGATATTTTGTTGAATTATTTTATTAAGACACAGTAAATATTAGTGTTTCAGTAAAGTGCATAACAACTACAAAAGCTCATTTAAATTATCAATGAAAACATTGAAGCAAATCATATTAGACTGGCTGATAAGTATAGTACAGCCACAAAGAATTTAATTAGAATTTCAGCATTTGATAGTTAACTACCAGGATATGAGCAGCTGATGGTCTAATTCGACTTGGTATCACCTTGAAAATTCTTTATCTGCAGACACCACTTTCCCAAAATAATCAGTGTATTAAAAAAGTTTCTTGTTTTGTACTCCAAGTAGAGAAGTGAACTGAGTTCTGCTAAGATACATGAACATAAATAATACTGTAAGTTACAGAGAAAATCAGATTTTCCACAGATAAACACACATGCATATTTTATGCACACATGCACAAGGAAAATACCTGTTTATTGGATTAAGTTGGTCTGAATATTTCTGAATATAGTTTGTGTCTCATTGGGCAGCTGCACAAGAGATACCACAGATCAGCTTTTCCTTGTGTTATGCATTTTTTATAAATGATGTGACCAAGTGTGGTTGAAAGTGATTTCATGGTTAAAAAAAAAAACTACAGAAAAGTGCAAAAGTGCAAAGTGGTTTTACTGCCATGAAGTGGTTCATTCCACTGCACAGATATACAGGCTATACATTTTTCGAGTTATAAAGCTGAAAAAGCTGAAAACTCTTCTAATTTCCTCATATGCAGAAGCTTCACTAGAGTTATTAATATTACAGGCTGAAACCTTAGTGTAGGAAACCACAGGGTGATTTGAAGAAGCTTTTAATTGAAATTTTTGTGGGCCAGGTTTAATTATGGATTTTCTTCTGTCTCAAATCTGTTACATCCTAGAATTGAAGGAAGAAATACAGCTGATTTTATACTCTGGTTCTGCAAGAACCAACCATCAATATTCTTTGGTTTTGGGCATTATTCCTGTAGTATAAAGACAGTGTCTCACAAAACTTTCTGATTCTACTCCATTGCTGAAAGCCTACTCAATTTATTTAGCATTTGTAACTTTAAAACAACCTGTTTATGCAGTTCTGGAAGTAGCAAAAACTGCTTTGCTAGCCAAAGGCTAAAATCCACCATTATTCATGCCAGAATCCCTCAGGGGTACAGTTTAGTTGGAATTGATGGGACAATGAGAGGAAGGAAGATGCTGCCTTTAAGAAGAGAAAGAGAATTTGTACACTGGTTGTTTTTTTGAACAGACAATGTCCACCTTTCTCACAAAAACTGAGTCTATGTCTACAAATAGCTTCTGTAAAAGGAATGGGACCTCTGGGATTATTTCAGGAGTGTGCACCTGTGCAATGTAATAAAAATTATGGCAGATTTCAATCAGAGTGAAAAATGCTTCTGACAGTTTACAGTGCATGAAGTACTAACTAGTAAAGCTTTGCCTTGGTATGTGACCCTTGGCAAAGCTGGACTTGAGTGAGGATTGTACTGAATAGTTTCAATGGACAGCTTTAAGAAGCTTTTGATGAAAGATGGATATGAACATAGAGATTTATATAGTATTGTGCATGTCACAGTGCAGAAGAATAACTCTCTGCCAAAATAGGGCCATTCATGAAGATTTATTTTTTTTTCCAGAAACAGGATAAACAAAAATGAAATGACAAATCATGAATCTGGGCCACTGCATTTTGTTCTTCCAGGATGTTTTTTATTTTACCTTGTTTACTCCCCTTTTTATATACTAATCTTGTCTCAAGTCAAGCAGTATCTTTGATCTTGTGCTATGTACACAAAGCTTCCATCTTGTCGGGGGACTACATATTATTAAAATAATAACCAACTCAGTAGCCACACACAGACTAGCTGTTACTGCAGACATTCTCTACTGCCATTATTGGCTAGAAAATGTTGGATAAAGTGATTCCAAAAGAATTATGTCATATGGTGGGTCCAAAAGCAGAAACTCCAAGGGTCTGTGTAGATATCCATGCTGGCTCCAGATGGACTGCAGACAGAGGTGTATTTTGTCACAGCTACAGGTTATGCTGTCTCCATGCAGGATGAACTAGGATCCTGGGATGTATTATTTTAATGTTTGAGATCCTGAATAACTCAGCGCCAAAAGATTCTCTTCACACAAGTAAATATTGTTGTTTAAGTAGAGCTGGCATTTGAAGTGTTTTCTATAGGTACATGACTTTTATTTCCTCTTGAGGTTCCAAGCATAAATTTAATGTTATTTTACTGCCTCTTGTTTGTGACGACAATTCCCACAGTTACATATTTTATTCCAGCATTTTCCATTCTTGCAAGCGTAATAAAACAGGAAATACAGAATGTAAGACAAATCGATGTAATTTAAAGGAATTTGATTTTTTTTTCCATCTTGCTTAGTCAACATAATGTAAGGAAAATTACAGAAGGCAAAATACCTTAGTGAGGAAAAGGCGGGAGGATGATAAACCCACAGAGTTTGCCTTCAGATTGGTTGTGTCAAGCAGTGTATCTGGACTGCCTGCTAGGTTTTTGATTAAGGTGGACTCTAATGTCTTATTCTCTGTCTCAGAGGGGGCAATTTGCAGAAAGAACTAGTAATCTTTGCCTTTTCTGTCACTTACCTGGCACACTTCACAGGTTTTTAACAGTCTGAAATTGTACAGTTTAAAGGGCAGGAGAGACGCTTGTTTAGCTTGTAGCAGCTGGAGTTTCAACACACAACAGTTAATATCAGTGCAAAAGAACTGTCTGCAATCATTGTTGTCAATGTCCTTTTCTCTGGGCTGTTCAAGGCTCCAAACACAAACTGCAGCTTGTCGTGGCAAAGTGCCTCAGCAGCATCCTTCCCAGAGTGAAAACCAGCTCAGCTGAGATGTGTGCTTGCACCCACTGAACGTGACTGCCCCGTCCCTCCGCACTGCAAGGCTCTTGCCCAAGCACAGACGTGGCCATGTGAGGAGAGGATCTGAGCCACTGAGTCGGTACCTCCTTGGAGGTGAAGGAGGACCTCAGAAGCACAGAGAGGGAGCATCAGGAGTGCAAGAGGGACTGACGTGCTTGGGCATGCCTTCAATTAGTTTAAGTACATAATAAAAGCCTTAAGTGGCCTGGTAGGAGGTCCAGATACTCCAGTACTCTATCTCCAAAAATGGCATTAGGTGATACTGTGTAAGGAGACTATCAGAGCCTGCCCTTTACTGACAGACCAAACCTTCCTTGCTTCTCCCAGCATTCAGGATAAGGAAAGTTAAAAGGGTAGATCTTTATTAATTCCCTTAAGCATTAGTCTGTGAGTTTGCCTAATCCCTCTAGGAGCTGTTAATGCCATCTGTCACCAAGCCTTGTCTTGCAACATGATCCAGACGTTCCTTATCTACTGTGTAAACAACAATTTTAGCACAATATGTGCTTTAAGTTGACATCCAACCAACTTTAATTGGTGTTCCCTTACTCTACTTCTCAGAGAGTTGGTATATCAATCACTTTATCAATTGATTGGTAAATCAACCACTTTCAGGGTTTTGTAATTCTCAGCAATATGCGCTTCATCTTTTTCGTCTGAAACTGGAAGTCCCAGACTTTTTAGTTGTTCCTTGTATAGTTCCTTGTGGTTAATTCTACATTGCTTTGACCATTTTGCTTGCCCTCCTATGTGCTTGTTTTATCATCACTAGTGCACCTTGTGGTAGGATAACCAAAAGTACATGTGTTACTCATGCTGTAATTACACCAAGACTTCATCTCAATACTACTCTTGGTCATACCCAGTATTTTTGGGGCATTTATTGACTGCTGCACCATGACACCATGGTTTCAGAGAGCTGCCAGTGATGATATCATTATATTTTTCCTAAACTGCCATTCCCAGTTTAAAACAGCATAATTCTCGCATAATTTTGATTACTTTTCCCTAAGCAATTTACTTTAATCTAGACTGAAGTTCAGCTGCAACTTTTTTTAGTCACTCACTCATTCACTCACTCACTTTGGTGAGGTCCTTCTGGACGTGTTATGAGGACAAATCTTACTCCTCAGAAGAGCTTTGTACCTCCTCTAAGTTTGAAGATTCCACTGTTCATCCCTCTCTACAGTGAACAAGCTTGTAGTGACACACATCTCTTCTTTTCCATATGAATGTGTTTCTTTCCCAGCTCCATTTTTTGTCTCCAGGTTAGAGTGGGCCAGCATCTAAGGCTGCACACAAGGAATGTAACTGCTGTGCTTGCTCTCCTTCTCCAGTAGCCCACAGAGCAGATGCAACTGCAACTGGCTCAGCTGGAGTTGAGGAGCCAGAGAGATTCAGAAGCTACTAATGCAAGAGCAGGAACAAGCTGATCATGTTGGTAAAGGAGCACAAGGAAATAATGAGGATCCCAGGTACCCCTTATCTTCTGGAGTGTCTCCGTTCCAGGATAATTTTTTTTTTCAACAATGGAAGGTTGTGGATGTTTTTTCCTCACCCCAATAAATAGGAAAAGTCAGATCGTGTGTAGTGTAGAACAAAACATACTCTTTGGCACCTTGTCTTCAAGGTGGTTTGACTTCATTCACTGGCTGCAGAGATTTCTTTTCCCATTTTGATAATTTATTGGGTCACATTGGCCAATTATTTGGGATGAAATGAATTTATCAGGAAAGTAGAATTCTCCTTTGAAGGAACATGATCTGATTCATAGGGTTTTCCTAGGGGAGAAGGGGGAATTGTTTTCCATTTCATTCTATTCATTCTTTCATGAAACTCTGGATTCCCGCTTTCTTTTCTTCAGGTCCTCCAAGAACAGGACATGTAAATGTATTTCTCAGTAAATCAGTGAGGGGCTGCCAGGTTTTTTGGCAGCGTGAAAGAGGATTGATGGTGTGGGATAAGCAAAATGGAGGAAAAAGGAAATCTTCCTGATTGCTAACAAAACCTATTTTAAATCAATTGTGTGAGGAACTGTAAAGGCTCATAAGAAATGTTACACCACCAACAAGGAGATATTTACTGTATTGATGCAACTAAAGGCAGTTTCTCCTGGTGCTGGTCTGTAGGGAAGCTGCACCTCTCCTGCTTCTGCTATTTGTCCCCTCCAGACAAGACTGGGTGTGCTCTGCAATGACTAGAGAGAGACTCACCTCCCTGCATGTTTTGAAACGAGCCCGTTATGCCCCCCTGATTCCTTAGCGCTCAGAAAACCCAGATGCAATTCAGGCAATTTTTAACATCAAAGAAAGATCAGAGCAGCAGGAAGAAAGAGAGTAGAGCTAGGACTGACTTTGCCAAGCACTAGGGAGGGGTCAGGATTAGAATCAAAGTCTAAGCATTTACCATTGGTCAAGAGCATGCTCATTACAGGTGTTACAGAGCTCCTAAAATCAAGTGTGTTGTTACCTTATTTTTAGTTACTTATTTGTCAAAAAGCAATGAGATACAGTTAAACAAGAGTTACAAAGAGTTACAAAGAGTAAAGTAAAATAAAAAGTAAAAACTGGATATTTTATACAGGTAAGCCAAAAGTCATTAGATAAATTCCAGCTTTGCAAACTTGTTCAGTACATACTTAGTTGTAAGTTAGATATTTTCCACCTCTTGCTAATTCTGTGCTGGTACAAATGCATTAAATTAAACATATTGCAAGATTTTACCTTATAGGATCTGGTAATGCAAACCATAATTTCAGACTGAACACCTGTTATTAGATTTCCAAACCTGCATGTTGATCGGTGTGCTATTCAGGGTATATTTTATAAAAAGAAGGCAAATGGAATTAACTGTCACTGAAGGCAAAGTAAATTAACTGTCATTATGAACAAGAGCAAAGAATTAAGATTTTACCTTGAGAAGAGAAAGACTGTGGTCCTTCCCACTTACCTCTATACACATAACTGATACACCTACACCCTCAGGCTGATCTCTTTAGGTTCCCTCCATAGATCAAGGTACTTTGAAGGGTCAGTTTAGGTGTGAGGTGGGCTGCATCAATCTCTACTAGTGACTAAGCTCCTAATTTAGGCCTAATTCATCGGGGCTTTTGCAAAGAGGAGTACTTGTGAGAGCAGAAAAAAAACCTGCTTTGAGTTCCTAAGTAGATCATGAAAATCATAATGACAACACACATTGTGCTGTCAAAGAAAAATGAGGCATTAATCAAGTTAAGTGATAGACTGAAAAATATCTCTCTTTTGAAACACACTGTGAAAAGTAGTAGTTTCAGAGCCTAAGAAGCTGGAAAGAGATTTAGGGATGTGATGATCCTAATAGCAGCACAGAAATTTATGTTATTAAGAAGCACATCTTACATGAAAATAAGGCAGTCCATCTTGAACTGAAAAATATTCATATGAGGGACAGAAATCTTCAAATATAGAAATGCAACTCATTCCCTACACAGTCTCAAGTTTGACATCATGGAGGGCAAGGCAGAGCTCTCAATCAGAGTCAGAGATCTGCTTCATTTGCTGAGTATCTGGGTGAATAAGGCCCTGGGTATAACTGCAGGATGTGGATTTCTATAGTCTGTCTTGAAAGGGACAGAAAGAAAGCATATCAGTCTGTCCCAGAGCTACAGGCACAGTGTACCACTGTAATTATTAACTTGTATCTTCAATAAATTTTCCTGGTTGCTGTGAGCTACCACCTGTCAGTTGGCAATTTTATCAGCCAGGGAATAGAAACAGAGCCCCAAGCTTCAATTCTTTTAGCATTTTCTTCTTTCAGGTCTTGCTTTTATTATCCACTGGATGACCATAAACAGCTGACAACACTCAAATGGCCCTGCTGGCAGTTTTGTGGCTTTTTAGCATAAAGAAGAAAACACCCTATTCTCTGCTTCTCCTATTCCCTGTGTGTGACCAGGCAGGTCCTGTTAATTTTGGTCATGTTGCAGCTCCCACCTTTGCCCAGTTGCCTCTCTGCATCTGCAAGCTCCCTGCTTTATCCAAGGAAGTGTAGTCAATGCCCCTATTTCCCATAGCCTCTGATGAATATTTGATAAGAACATCTCTAACCCAAATCCTCTTGCAGGTGGATCATGCTTCCAGCTCACAGTGCAACAGCCAAGGTGAAAAACTCTACAGAAAGTCGAGCCCTTGCACAAAAACTTCTGTGTGCTTTCTGTCATGTCTTTTTGCCCGTTTTTGCTGCCTTTTTGGCTGATTTTCTCTTTTAATTGTACTTTACTGAGTTTCAGCTCACCCCTGACATTGTGATTTGCTTTGCTGCTTCATTTGACACTTGAGCAAGATGCAGCTTGTTGTTACTGCCCTGTTCATTTCCATACTCTATGAGCAATCACAGCATCTCCGAAAACATTGCCCAGCTGCTCAGAGGTTCATTTCAGATCACTTGAAATTTTTCCTTGTTTTTTTCTGGCTGCTCAGTGCTGTCCGTCCCAGTTCTTTCTATCACACAGAAAAATTTGACTTGGCAAATTTTGCTCAGATGTTTGGGAAGGTGAACTGAAAGTAAGTGGAGATAAAGGGGCTGCTCCCATTGGTAATGAGAACTGGGCCTCTGAATGTCTCTGAAGGAGAGACACAAAAATGTTAGCACAACACCAGTGTCAGAACCTTAACTCAACATGTTGTCCTGCACAAAAAAGGATAGGAAATTCCCAGTGTAGATGTAAGTATAGGTCATTCTCTATTCCCTTCTACACTGTTCCACAATGATCTACCAAAAAAATAAAGAAGGACGCAGAAGATAACATTCCTCTTCCTTAGGACTGCAGTTTGCTCTATGATTACATAGATTATGCAAATAATAGATATGCTAATTGATAACGCAAAATTTCCATCTTTGTGTGCAACTGTCTCCATGCAACCCTCCATTACCCTGAAGCAATTTTATTCACCAGGAAATTTACAATTACCTGTAATTGCAGGAAGAATCTTAAGTTTTCAATGTGAGAGTGAGAACCAGCTGTAATTCCTGGCTGCAGTTACAAATATCCAGCTCTTTACCTGGGTAACAGCTTCCAATAAAAATTGTTAACAGTTCTCTGATTTAAGCATTTCTTAAAATACTTTGAGTTCCATTACAGTTTTTTCAAGAATCACAATTTATAGTATGAATAAAAAATGTAGGAAATTAGTTTTTTAAATGCTTGATGTAAATCAAACTCAGCTCTTTAAGCACAGACCAGTCACTGTAAAAACACGCAGCATAAAAATACCAAATACAAGAGAAAATGGAAGGATTGAGGCAAGCCTGTAGCCTGTAATAGATGTAGTTTTATTTTATAAACTCATATTTTCCTAAGCCATAACTTCTCATAACTTCTGTCATGTCTTTCATTGGAACTCAACTTTCTATTCCACATTTCAGGGTGTTATCTGGGATCAGAAGTATTGTGCTATGAGCCAAGGGAAACCATTTATTTAGCTGCATATGCAATCAAACTACGGTCACCTGAACTCTCTCTGCATCTCAGTCCTACTCTTTCACCCTGCAGATGTGCAGACAGACCAAGGAACTCCTCTGATACAGAATGAGAGGATCATGAAGTTGGAAAAGATCTCTAAGGTCATGAAGTCCAACCATTAACGAATCATCGCCATGCTCACCACTAAACCCCAAACTATTATGTTATAGAGATCCAGAAATATCACTCCGTGTGAGTAGCACACGAGGGAACTCTGACTCCCCTAGTCTCCACAGTAACATCCCCATCTTCATTTCCAAGGCTGTTCCTCAAGGAGCACAGTTGAAGCAGCTCAGTGTCACAGCAACTTCTAAATCCTCCCAGGCTGTCTGAGATGAGCTAATTAAGAATCTACAAAGCACAATACAAAGGGAGCTGAGGGATGATGCTCGAGCAGGAGACATCTTTATTCACCAAAGAGGCGTGAAATGAGTATGAAAAAGATTTCTAATGTAGCCTCAATCAGTCAGTTTGCATAAAGTAAATTGATTAAAAATTTGAACACAGAGATAGTTGGTAGCAAAGCTGATGCCTGTGGTCTTGCCATTAATCTGGTTACAGCATTGCACTGACACCAAGGCTGTATCTGATGATGGGAGAGCATTTTAGAAATGTGTGGAACTATACCTGGTTCCACTCTACCTTCTCAGCTGACTTGGGAAGGGAAGAATGTAATTCCTGATCCATAATTCCATTTTAAATTTTATTTTAACAAAAGTAAGTAGCCAATGAGCTACTTTGGGATGTTCTCTGAGGGTCAAGGCTAATAAGAAGCATGAGATGAGAGAGCAGCACTATTCAGCACCTTTCATGCACTGGTTTCCCCTCATTCTAATTACAGGCAGCAGTCTCCATTCCACAAGTCATTTCCAGTGGCACTAGTACAGACTGAATCACACTTTGTTTCCAAAAAATGGGTTTAAAACCGAACTCTTGTTAAAATATCATTCGTGTGGATCTCAATAAAAAAACTTATGATAGAGTATGGCTACACAATGCCTTTATTCATTCTGATGATTTTCCAAAAAAATACTTCATCCCATATTATCATTACCAGTGACAGATTTGTGTTGACAGTGGTGCAGGCTATGAGCAGCTGCAGCTTCCTTCTAATATACATGATCAGACACTGACAAGTTAATTTACATCTTTTAAGTAATATGTAAAATTTATTGTAATATAAGATCTAGGACTTGCCATTCATATTCTCTCACTGAAATGTTTGTTCTGTAAATAAACCTATGTGCATGAACCAGAAGGAAATCCTTAAGTATGCTTTGGAATGGCTACATTTTGGGCTTTCAGAATAATATCCTAGCAATCCTATGGAAGAATTGATTGAGCTTTCAGAAACGTCTGTCTTAGTGAGGGGCACAGTCTGATCTGCTGAATTTGCTCACTTTGTAGAGGATGTTCCTTTCCTAGGGTACCTCATGCCTGGCAGAAAAAGCATTAAATGTGCTTGGTCCAACTTGTTTGGGCTTTTGAAATCCAGATCTACGATGAATGAGAAGCTACACTTCTGTTTTTTCCACCTAAACTCTGAAAGGCTTTCCCTGATGGTGTGCTTAGCTGTCCTTGTCTTTTTGGTACATTCCTGATCTTTTTCAGTCTTCTCCTTTTCCATACCTGCTCTGAGGGGGTTGGTTTAGGTGATGTGCCTTGAATGACAGAACTTTAGAAAATGATCAAAAGATGCAGAATAACTGGTGAGAGAACCCAGCTGGTGAGACAGGGAATCAGACATCAGGAAGTTTTAGGTGCTCCTGAGCACTGGTAGGGGAGCTCTGCCCTGCTGTCACGGGGGATGACTTACACCCTCTGTTATCCAAGTTTCATTCTGTCTGTGCCCCTTTTACTTTTTCTCCCTGGAAAACTCCTCCTAATCAGCTCTCCCTTATTTTTCCCTAAGCTAATTCCCTCCTTAAACCCCTTTGCATTCCATTTCTCTGCCTCCTCCTCCCAAAAATCCTGATCAGCTGCAGTATTGCTTGACTCGGCTTGCAGATAGCTCTTCTCCTGTTTTCCATTTTCATTTTAAATGAAAATTCACTGGGGCAGTGACCTCCTTCAATTTGTGTCCATAAAGCACTCTGGGGACCTATTCTTGAATAACATTAAACACAACAATGATAAATCTGACTGCTAATGATATAAGCAAAGGAGCAGGTTTGCTTTACTGCTGGAAGGGAGATCACAGACAGTTCACTCTTTTGCTATTGGTATTGCTGCCACAATCCCATTTTCTCTTGCAAAACACAGAACTAAAGATCAAAATTACATATTGAGTCTGGACTCCTTTTTATATCAGGAAAGCTAAACCCTTTAGGGGAAAGTTGTGTCAGGGAAATTGCCCCAGCAAAGAGTAATAATAGAGTAATAGAATAATGATGTCAATGTACTAAGCAGATTTGTGAAGGAATTAAACAATATGTGCTGATTTTTGTCCAGATATGTGTGTCTCTGTCTTGCTCTTGCAAATTAGACAGAGCTGTGCTTTAACATCTGAGGGCAGATTTGGGGAACTCAATTATACAGAAATCAAACTATTATGCAGCTTTTTTCATCAGTTTCATACTGCATTTCTTGTTGCTAAGGTGGGATAACTTGCCAATGCAGAAGAGAAATTAGTACTGTTCTAGAGTATTATTGAGCTTAAAGTTCTGGAAATGTAGAGAGGTTATTACTCCCTAAATAATATCAAATGGATCTGCCAACATATAAGTCCATTTCTCCTGAACTAAAAGGCTAAGCCTTCTGATCACAATCTTCCTTCAATGTATTTAGAAACCCAAGAGAAGCTCTTCAGTAGTCCACCATGTTCCCTGTGGATTAGCATAAATATTTTACTAGAAACTTCTAACTTTAATGTCAGTTGTTTACTGTCACATTGTCATTTATTTATCATACAATCAGGGTTAAGAAAGCAATCTAAGAATTTGTTTAAAATATGTTTTTTCTTTTTCTTCAGCACAAGTAAGAATCCCCCAAACAACTGCTTACTTATTTTAAATGAAATTGATGAGATCTGATTTGTCAAACCATAGAAATGAAACTCTTAGATCAAAATTCCAGATCCTTGAATAATAATGGTGTCAGATCAACTTAGAAAAAACAAGATTAATTCTTCTCTGTTGTACAGATATATGGCAAAGTGTTGGTCTGATTTTTTTAAATTCTGGGTGCTTTGAAGTATGTGCTTTCACTGAACATTATTTTCCCTATTTTTCTTCTCTTACTTGCATGGTTCATCAGTGATAATTGTCATTGAAAATAAGTTAGAAGAAAGCATTCTATGCTATGAACTAGGGACTTTTTACAAGCAGCTGTTGAACCTTAACACTTCTGGGTTGTGCAGCAAATTGAGAGTTAGATTACATTTCTTTCAGTTAAAAAAAAAAAAAAAAAGGTAGTTTTGTTGCTTTCACTGTTGCGGGTTATTGTAGGAGGGAAATTAACCTCCCACCACACCTCCATTTCTTATTTTCTTAAGCTTTCCAGGCCTGATTCACTGCTGTATGACTTCAGTTTTAAGAGCTGTCACAATGGGTATGCACAGGAAGGAGTGCAGCTGGAGTAGCACCATGGAGTGTCAGACCTATTATCTTGGCAAGTGACTAATCCCACGCTCCACAGCACAGCCTTTAAAACATCAAACTTCTTATCTGAGAAATAACTTTCTGCTCAGCAGAAGTGCTACTCACCTGCACCTATATGCTCCTTGTGTTTTCTGAGACGGCTATACTGAGGTTTACTTATATAAAACAGGTCCCAGAAGTACATAAATTACAGAGGTAAAAAGTTTACCCCCAGGAAAAGTCGGCCATTTCACAGAGCCCAAGGGGAAGGGAGATGGGAATCATCAGTGATCTGTGACAGAGACCAAAAATGGACTGACCACACTGTGGTGAAGAAGGGCTATTTGTGTTTGCAGATGGAATGAGACAACATTGCTGCTGAAATTCAGTAGAGAGAGATGCAAAGTCCTGCCCCTGTGCAGGAGGACACTGGCTGGTGGGAGCAGCTCTGCTGCAGAGGCCTCAGGGGTCCTGGTGAGCAGCAAGCTGAGCACGAGCCAGCCCTGGCAGCAAAGGTGCCAACAGCTCCTGGGATGTGTGAACAGAATCAGAATCAGTGGACTGAAGAGATCATCCACCTCTACTCAGCACTTGTTAGACCACACTGCATCCAGCTTTGCCCTCCCAGAGCAAGTCATCCCTAATCTGCAGCAAATTCATCAGAAGTCATCAATATGGCAATGGGGATGAAGCCCTGGGAGAAGAGACTGAGGGACTGGGGCTTCTTCAGACCCCAGAGGAGACAACTTCAGAGGACTGGACAGCAGCCTGCCTGTACCTACAAGGAAGAGAAGATAGAGACAGGCTCTTCACGGTGGTGCCTCACAGGATGATGATAGACAATGGGATTAAGGTAAAAAAAGAGAGATTCAGGCTGGGTAAAAGTAAAAACCTTTTGCTCTGTGAGGACAGTGGAGCAGGGGGACAGACTCCTGGGGAGATTGTGCAGTTTCCATCTCTGGAGATTTTCAAGCTCAAACTGAACAAAGTTCTAAGCAGCCTGAGCTGACCTCACAGCTGATCCAACTTTGACTAGGAGGTGTGACTAGAGACTTCCTGAAGACCCTAAAGGACACATTCTTGATCCTGCAGAAGCAACAGTGGTGAAGAGTAAAGAAGTGTCGTACCAATAGCTTCTAAAACAATGGAGATACCAGATCTTGTATGAGAGGAAAACAACATCCTATCTGAACATAAAAATATTTTTAAATTTCCCCCTCCCCTATGCATTATTAAGCTGTTCAGTGATTTTTGTGTCTATAGCAGTATTTAGGCCATATGGCAATTCACAGCACTGAAGCCTGAAATATTTGAGTATCACCAGTATCACAGGACAGAATCAATGGGTGGGTCAGTATCCTATTTCTGATTCATCACCCTATTGAATTATTGCCATTTTATAGTGCTTTTGGAAAGAATGTCAAAGCTGCAAAATTCCACCATGTAAGCAAATCTGTTTCCATTTTATAAGTTTATGCATGAATTTTCTCTATCCAGATGGATTTTTTACTTGCTTGCACACTTACAAGGGGTGGAAACAAAAAACCCTATGATTCCAAATGTACTGATAAAGGTATTCCGAACTATATTGGGAAAAGACATCTGCCTTTTTCCCTAAGGAACAAATAACTTGTAGGACAAGAATCAATGTCACAAATGGCTTTCTTTTTATGTTTATATGATCAAATAGTTTCCATTTTTAACAGAACAAAATTTTGTAAAACCAGCTAGATTCCTTCTTACATTTATATGAAAAAAAAAGTTGTAGTTTTATAGAGTATACAGCTGTAAAAATACTGATTTGGCTTCAGATTGGATTTATTTATTTCTCCTGCACTTTTCCGAATGAGAGTCCTTTTCTATTCTCATAGTTAAATAAACAGATTCAGAATAGGGAAAGAGCACATTACTGCATTCACTGTGGTGGTTTGGGTACAGCTCTGGGGCTGGCTGAAGCCCTTCCCATGCCACCTGCATTAGTGTTCACCTTTGAATAAACTGTGTGGTCATGGAGACTGGGGGGCAAACGGTGTCAGAGCTCTAACTTTTAAAAGCTTTGCTCCCCCATATTGCTCAGGAGAGGGATAGGAAGTACTGGATTGTAACTCTTTATAATTCCTACTGATTTCTACCAGCTCCTGGACAGTCAGTGGAAGGGAAAAATGATTAGTTTTAGGAAAACTAATACTGCTGCTCCTGACATTCAGAGATATCCTAGCTATGCTTTCCATTGACTTCACAGGGAATTTAAGATCTTTTTTTAGAGGAAGTAGGTTACATCCTTACTTCTTCCCTACACCCGTACACCAATGCTGCTTTTATTTAAAAAAACAATGCTTTATGGCATTCTGGAGTCAGAACATTTTACTGATAGGATTTTCTAATTATTATCTCAAAATGTTACTGAAAGAGAATCAAGAGTTGTCAGCTTTGACATTATGTCCTTAAGCCTTTGCTGAACATCCAGCCAAGGGAGTATTAGAAGTTGTTGGCTTAGCAGAGAAAAGCTTTAATAGAAGTTCAAACAAAATCATGGTGGAATAATCAATATGTTTTCAACGGGACACTTAAGACAGGCCCTTACAAAGGGACAATAAAGAGGATTTAGGAACAAAGAGCCCTTGATGTTCATTTATTCTATTGAACTCTGGATTTTGAATAGACAAACATTTAACTTGGCCTGAGAGAAATGCTAAGGGCCACTGAGCATCCCAGGTCAAACAGCAGTCTCTGTGCCTTATAGTATGTGAAGCATAAATGCATAATGGAAAGAGAAAAAAACAACAAAAAACTGGCTCAAAAAATTACCAGAGTAGATTTACTTATAGGGCATCATGCTTTCAAAGAGGTCACAAACATTGAAATTGAGAAGGGCAAGTTCACACTTTGAAACTATGCTCGAGGCAATTCTGAAAAAACCTTAAGGTTAATGGCAGATAACCTCAGTATGTTCTTCCAGTGAGATATTGGGGAATAAAAATCACAAAAATTGCTATGAATAACAACAAAAAAAGGACATTTCCTTGATTTCTACAGAATAGTTATTTGAAGACTCAAGCCCAGACCTGGAAACAATTTTGTAGCCTTGCCCAAAGAGCAAACTGAGGTGAAGTCTGGAGACTGCCAGGAAGGGGAACCTTCAAAAGAAAAGGAAGCTAAAGCATGTCACATGAAAATCAAATTAAAATATCCTCTCAACTAAGAGATGCTACACAGCTGCAGTCTAGTAGGATTCAGCATCTTCATCATATATATGAGAGTTGCATTTAGTTGTTTATAAAGCAAATTTTAAAAAACTTCCTGCAAATCTGATTTCAATCCAATAGTCAGAGCTAAAGCACCAAAAATGCAAAGTGCAATATTTTTCTCTTCATGCCCAACTAACCAATTAAATACTTGCTAATGGAGGTAGTAAACTCACCATAAATTGTATCTCCTGCTTGATTCAATTTCTTTCAAAATATGTTCTAGGAATTGCATAAAGAGTCTTTGCTGTAGAAATTATTAGTGGCATTCAATAGTGTGTTTTATGTAGAAGGTCAGTTGAAGGACCATTTTTGCCTCCCTGATTCTAAATTACAAAAAAACAAGGGCTATAACATTTAGGAGCTAGACTCTACACTTTAAAATGTGGTATGCTATTTAAGATAGAAAAGATTTCAAATTCCTGTTTTACTCTTGCACTTAAATGAATTTATTTCTCAGAAGCAACTGTAATTGAAGAAATCATTCAAAAAATGCTTATTTTTCTGTGCAAGTATATCCTCTGCTTCCTAACACCGCTGCAGTAGTAGCAGGACTAAGAGGCTGTGGTTACTATTTGCTCAGCAATCTGCACCTTCAGGACCAAACTGACAGCTGGGATTGCAAGCAGGATTGGCTCCATGCTGCCTGACATGCGGAGCAACGTATATTGTATTATTTACCCCGAAATTAAAATTATATTTGTAATCTAGCTACCAAAGTGGGAAGGCAACTACAGCCTCCTATTTACTTCCAGCAATAAATATAATGGCTACTTTTAAAAACAGCAGCAACCTATAAAAATTGAAATCAGAAAGTCAAATGAGGCTAATATCCCATTCCATGAAATTTATCAAGGGTTTTATAGCTCTAATCAGTGGCCAAAATAGAAAGGCTGATAAAAGCTTACTTGCCATCTGAGCACTTCAAATAGTTACTTTGGCCTTTCAGCAGAGAATTAGAACAGCACAGAGATCTACCATAACTCTGATATTGTCATTTGGGTACTTCTCCATACCCAAATCCTCCTTCTTCTGACCATTAGCACAGAAACAAGTACATTTTATTAGGTAATTTTCTACAGCATTTAACTGTGAACAGGATTATTTAATGCTAACAAGAGTGGCAGAAGCTGGACTGTAATGTGTTAAAAACAGATGCTAGGTAAGACTCAGAGCTAATTTTTGGTCCTAATCATCACTGACTTCAGAGAAACTATTTCCACCTTGTGAATATGTCAGAAGCTTTCTCTTTCTTCTTGACAGTGGACACATTTTAGTTTATGTTTGCAGTAGAACTCCAAATATCTGCGTCATGTGATAATCCCTGGACTTCACAAGACAGCAAAATCTGAGTATTTTCAGCTGAAATACATACATTGATTTTGTGCAATGGATTTCACATCTGATGGATGTAAAACGTGCTCACTCTAATTGCTTTACATGAAAGGGTGTTAACCTTTTTGTCTAAATGTACTTTAATATAACATTGGTCAATGCAGAGACAGTGAAGGATATTTCAGGGAATGTCATTAATTGATCCAAGACTGACTAGAAAAAACAGCAATCATCAATAAAATATAAAAAGAGTAAAACACAACAATTTCTGAATGTATAGTGTAATATAATGATTAGTAGCATTAAATGAAAATTCAATAATATTCCATTAGAAATGCAAAATATGTTTAGCAGTGAGGGTGAACACACATTGGGAAAATTTACTAGGTGCATACTGGACTCTACCCCTCAGGGCCTTCAATCAAGGATAGATGTCTCTCCTGAAGGGTTTGGAGCTTGATAAAGATGCTTGTGACTGTGATCCTGTGGCCTGTAAGATAAAGGAGATTGGGGTGGAGCATTATGCTGATCTCAGCTGTTCCTAAAATATCTTCATCTCTTCCACATCTAAGTTACCTTCAGTATTATAAAATTAGAAAATTATATATTTCACAGAGCTATGGCAACATGGTGTTATTTTGCAAACTTACTTGAGAGAGAAGTGTTGTATTCTATGCAGAAAGCTTAGGGAAATCTTAGACATGGAAGAATATTTCCATTCACATCCTCAGCTCTTTTTAGGAAGTTACATACTGATAAAATGGCAGAATATAAGTGAGAGAAGAAAAGCTACCAGGATCATACCAAGTGCTTGTGATTTAACAGATAAAAGAAACTATGACGAAAGCTAGAAAAACCTTGAGAGGCTCAGATTAGAACCAAAAACAGATTATTTTTTTCCCATATGTCCACGCACAGCATCAATTGAGGAAGCACAAATAGAAGTTTTATGAATAGTGCACATCCCCTGTCAGATGCTGTGTAGACCCATGCTCTCAAGGAACTCTAGGATCCATAATACTCTAGGAATCAGCTAGACAGTGTATCAGCTTCTTTTTCAAAGGAAGTAGGAATAATAGTTAGGTCTATTTAATTGTGTGGCAGAAAGAGCATAAGGCAGCCTTTGTGCTGAAAAATGTACTCAGGTGTGGCTGTGAGAGGCAAGGAGGAGCTGACTAGGTCAGCTGCATCTAGACTGTAGGAAAAGAGTGGTTTAGGACATTCCTAACCACCTCCCTCTCTCCAGCCATCTCAGCTGAGCCCCTTTCAGCTCCTGGGGCTATCCCAGTTCCTGTCCCTAGGGCTGGACAGGACAGTGCTGTGTGCAAGACTCATCCTGGTGCTGGATCTCCGGGAACACAGAGATACTGAAGTTTAATAGACAACAGACTAGTAATTTAAGAGGAGATATGCACCCTATGCAGCTCTAAAGTTTAGGGTTATTTTGTAAACAAAATAAATGCCAGGGAAAAGGAGGTGGGAATAGGCACAAGAGGCAGTTTGTTTCCCTGGCCAGGTTTTCACACCCTGCCTTTGTGGGGAACCTGCACTCCTTTCTGAAGCCAGAAATAAAGGCAACAAATAACCACAGCATGGCTGTTCTTTCCAGGAAAACACCAATACTGACCTATGCCAGAGAGTGACATTTTTCTGCATTCCAACAGCTTTGATTTCTGTTGTTGTATCACACTTCAAGTAAATGAGCATCAGCATAACTGGGCGGCATACAGACAAAAATCCAAGGATGGAAACATTCATTACCAGTATCACCTTTATAAAGACTCTTCTCCTTTGACCTTTCAGTTCTAGGAATTCCTAATTCTACTGAGAAGTGAAGCCATGTACCTTAGAAAGTTAGTGATTTCTTGGAGTATTAGTATCACTTTCACTAACTTTTCAGTGTTCTGCAAGTAATAAATGGTGTGACCCTTTTATTCTCCAAAGAAAACCAGCCCTTCACCTCTTCTTTTACTTTATAGATACCAATAACATTTTATTTCATCTGATCGGACTGATTAACACTTCTAATTAAATTCAGAGTAGTTGTTCTCAGTCTGAATTTACATTTGAACATTCCAACCTGTTTTGGATGCAAAAAAAGGAATTTATACTCAAAAGCCTGTTTTATTTCCCACCTACAGAGGTTGATCTAATGAAAGGCATGATCCCTCTATAAAACTTGTATTTTAATTTGCATGTGCTGTAAATTCACATTATAAAGTTTATCGTGCCACTGGAGTCCCTGGTTTTAACGAGGGAGATTGTATTATTAGATCTCAAGCTTAACACTACTCATCCTCATTATTAGTAAACAAATAATAATTTTTCTGCACTGAAATTACATCAATTGCTACAATGACAGCAAGTACTTGATAACATAAACACAGTTTATGGCTGAGTAACTGCTGGGTTTCTGGCACACAAATGGACTTCCTCAAAGAGATCTGAAGTTACCAACATATTTTATGTTGCTGTTGCTGTCAATTCTACTACAATTAGTACTACTCCTAAAACATGCTCTTGTGAGCTGCAGAAAAAAAAGCATGAGGTTATATGTGTTTCTTTTTATACAGAAAAGTTTTGTGGTTTAAATGTCTTGGGTCAAAATAGATTAGATTTTAGGCCTAGAAATCATATACTTGAAAAATGTTCTGCATATTTTCTCTAAATATGTAATATCTTACAGCTTCAAAAGAAAGTCACTGAAATCACTAGGAACATTTATGTCATAAGGACGGATTGGGGGAGTAGATACATTGCAATTTATATAGAGTACATATGCAACAATTTGCCTGTATCTCCCTGATTTTTTATTTTCCATTTGAAAAGAGGTATTCGGACTTTGAGCACAGACCTTCTGTTTTTCTGGCAGCATTTTGTTCTGTACTGACAAGTCATAATTTTCTCTCATTCCCCCTTAGTGGTGTGGCTGAGAACAGCAACGAAGGCAAAGTAATCCTTAAAACAAACAGGAACATTTTTGGCACTTCAAAATTAAAGAGCTTTTGTTTTGAAGTAAGGCTGCAAATTTTACAAACAAAGTTTGTAGATCTCAGTCTTTAGGCAAGGTTTGTGAGAACTTTTAACATTGATACAGAAGTACATGGCTGGAATAGCAAGGGCAAGGAATACATTTTCACCTTCAACCTCTACACACAATCATTTTGAATTTAAAAATAAAAATCATTTTAACTAAGCAGGAGCTATGTAACTAAAGTGGTCTTTGGAATGAATTGATGGCCACTAGTGCACACTTTATTGCAGTCTACATACTACAGGAGAGAGGCAACAACGTTTTGCAAAAAAATATTAAATCTGACTGATAGACTCCAAACTCTACATAGTTCATCTGAACTGTGTATTTTTCACAGTCTAAATATTTAAACTAACCTGAATTTTAAGAGCAATTTTCTGACGAAGATCCACTTCTTCCCAGCTGCTCTTAGAACCCACAAGCCCTTTTGGAATTCAGAGCTTGCAGACCTCTGATCTCTGACTACATTGGTCAGCCATCTGGGGGCTCCTGGGTGTTCCTCATTAGTTCCAGTGCACAAGCTGATGTTCTGGGGACTCCTTGTTGAAAAGAATTATTCTTAACAGGTATTACCTTTTTGGGTAGTCTGGAGTGCAAAGAAAACCCAAATTGTCCGTGTAACCTCATGAACACATAGGCTATAATGAACAGCAAAGTCATAATTTTCCCCTAATATTAATGTAAAAGTTTCTTTTTAATATTTAAAATGTCCTTGGGGTAATTTTCACATTTAATTGAGTGTATGCTATAGATGAATCATTTTTTTGCATTATTAATTACTGTTTTTTAAATATTATCATGTGCCTCCCATGGGACAGATTTCTACAGGCACAGTGGCTTTTTCTAGTGCAAGGGTTTAAGACTGACATTAGCTGGGTTTCTGCTGTTGTGACCCTTTCTAAATCAACAATATGTAGCAGCTAGAAACGCAAGAAAATGAGCAATCACAGTTTCACATCTTCTGTGAATAACATTTATCTTATTACAGGGAGCACAACCTCACTCATCTGCCCTGACACACTGTGTTGCTTTGTTTCTCCAGTTTGTTTCATGGTGAGTTGAATTAGTGCCATTTTCTGGATTGGATTATGATGTTTATTAAAAAGGAAATAAATTATTTGCATTTGATCACTTCTCAGCTTTAGCTTACTTCTCCCCTTAAACTGCACTCATGGATGACAACAGGATTTAAAGTAAGACAAACGTCCTCTTCCACCCTGGAGATTTGTGTTTAGTCTAAATAATTAATTGCAATACAGATTCTATTTCACAGCTGCTGCCATGAGTCTTTTTTTACTTTTCACATAACAAATGGTATTTTTGAGAAATGGTTTACATAATGGATAGTCACTCCCAGATTTCTTCAGCCGAGCAGTATGAATTATGTATAAATAAATGGAGAATGCATATACTTTAAAAGGAGTCAGGACTTTCCACAATATTGCTCCTCCTCAGCAGAGAACAAACACCTCCATCTCCTAGGGAGCAGACCTTTCCCCCTTTGCTTTTTCCTTCTCTCCTGGCATAAGACCAGCCAAACTTGCAATCTCCCTGAGGAAGGCAAAGCAACTGCTGCTCTCACCTGGAAAAGAAGTAAGGGGTGTTGGTGTCAGCAGGAGCCCTGCTGACAGCCTGGGTAACAGCTCAGGAGGTTTGTGTAATAAGCACAAGTGTTCTGCACAGCAGAAATGCACATGTGAGAGAAGGCATAAGATTTGCTAATGGTGTAATGAGCATAATTAACCCTGAAACACATTAATATACAATTTGAAATGCTTGCTGACTAGATAACAACAATGTTTTGGCATTGAGTGTCCTTGAAGGCAGATTATGTTTTTTAAGGTAGTTAGGAAAACTGATGTTTGATAACTCTGTGACAGCTGACACTGCAACAGTGGAGTGATGTAAATTCAGTGTTAATAAGTCCTCAATATTTTGAAAAAGATCTAATTAGCAATTATCACTCACAGGCGCACACTCACATCAGACGAGTTAAGGGTAACCACATGCTTTGAGATGTGACTGCAGGAGCTGGTCCCACAGGTGAGGTCTCTGTGATCTGTCTCTTGGTTTATTGTGTACAAGCCAGAGAAACTGAGAGTATTTTGTTAGAAAGCTAACTTGATTTTGGTGAGAAAAAACATTTAATACGTATTGGGTTGTTCCTACTGTGAATACAGACAGCACTTCATTTCATAATTTCCTTGTGACTGGTCAGTAGGGTGAGTGCCCAGGTGCTCTTTGTCCAGAGTGTCTTTTACTACCAGTCATAGGCAGTCAACCATAGAATCATACAGGAAAAGACCTGCAAGATCATCGAGTCCAACCACTAACCCAGCACCAACAGGTTCACCCCTGAACCATGTCCTTAAGCACCATATCATATCTATGATTCTGTGACCCTGTATCTGCATGGTTTTGAACACCTCAAAGGACAGTAATTCTACCACTTCCCTGGGCAGCCTGTTCCAATATCTGACCATCCTTTCAGTGAAGAAGCTTTTCCTAATATCCAATCTAAACCACCCATGCTACTACTTGGGGTGATTTCCTCTTGCCCTATTACTGGTTACCTGGAAGAAGAGATCAATCCCTATCCATCTTCCTTCCAGGTAGTTCCCTAACAGTTAGGTTGCCTGGTGGGCAGGACTTTCAGAATCTTCTGAATTCATTTATTATTTCAGATGGGACAACCAAAACCTGAGACCGTCAAAATCACTTGTGCCCAGTCTCCAGAAAGTCTGAACCAGGTACACACACGTTAGGTCCATCTCCACAAACTGAAGCTGATAAATCAAATTCTATGAAAGCCAATAAGCAGTTACCATGCTGGAGGAAAACCACATTTTGTCTTGATGAATTATGTGCCAACAGACCAACACCTGCAAAATAGTATTAATACAGATGAAAACCACAGTTAACCAGAAACAACAATAAATTAAAGAAAAACTTATGCAAATAAATTTGAATGGGCTTGGCTGTACCTGCATGTTTTTCCTGAAGTTATAACACTAAAATGTTGAACTTCCAGTTTCCATAGCAATGTGTCAGTGGTGCTCACAGAAAGTAAAAAAAGACCATCACTTTCTCTCAGTAAAACAAATTCCCAAGGAAATAAGAACAGATGGAGGAAAACAGAAACATCTTGAAAGTATTCTTATTATTTAGGGATGGAAGAACTTCACAAGTTTTAGGGGACTGGTTTGAATAAACACCTTAACATCTGAAGTCTCATTTGTGTCTTATGAAAACCAACACAGGTCTCAGATATCAGTATCAACACAGGTTTCCATCATCCAGTTTATTCTTCTTAACAGTAACCCAGTCTGGATAATTTTTGGGTGCTCCTGTGCAAGGGAGGGCTAAGGAAGTCAAACAAGTCCAGCAGATGGTCTCTGAGACTTTTGGGGAGTTTGGGCACATGATGTGTGAGGAGAGATGGGACTCTGGGATTGTCCATCCTGCAAAGGGAAGGCTGAGGGTGGCAGTGTGGTACCTCATTGAGGAGGGGCTGTAAGGAGAAGGAGCCAGGCTCTTCTCAGAGGGGCAAAATGATCTTATGCTACAGCAGGAAATTCTGATGGATAGATGAGAAAAAAATCCAAATCACTCCTGAATGTGTGCCTGAGAGTTTGTGGAACTGCTGGGTATTCAGGACTCAGGGTGGCCAGGCCCTGGATCTAACTGAACTGTGCAGGATGTTGGACTGTGTGTAGAGATCCTTTCCAATCTAAGCTGCTCTGTAACACTCTGTAACTTTATTCTTGAGGTGATTTAACAGATACTTCCATCTTCATCTTCCTGTCACAAGGCTCAATGGAAAGACAGAGCAATGGAAAGATGATCAAAGCACCCCTGCACAGCAAGGGCAGGACAATGGCCTGACTTAGATGAGCTATTTGGCATCTTATCCTTCCCATCTGGCTCCATGCAGTTCTTCCAACGGGGAAGTTCTCCAGGTTCTTTGTCTTCTCCTCCTTTATAACCCTGTCACCTCTTGTGGATGACAGATGGTGACAGCCAGATGACACCAGCAGAAGTTAAGGTACCTAACATCATTTGACCATGTTGCTGACCCAGCAAAGAGCTGATGTAAGTTAACTCTGAAGATGTCATTGCAAAGCCTGAGACTGCTTCCTACCTCTCAAGTCCGCCTTTAGAGCCTAAATCAGATGAGACTCCTTTCCTGAAGAGGAAGGCTTTTTCTTTGTAGTGCCCATGCCTGGGTACCTGCAGGGGCTGTGCAAATGAGTAACACTATCAAGAAGGAGTGAATGCATTAATGAACTCAAATGATTAATCTCACTGCAGGTGTTGGATTGTCTGGCTGCTACAGAGATTGTGACACAGTGTCTGAACACAGCTAAAAGATCATCTTACAGGAGATGGGACAAAAAAGAAAACAGAGGGCCTCTCATAGTCCATTTTCTGACTTTCCAATAGCATATTTACAGTGCAGCTACTTTGTAGGCACTGTAATGACCAAATATCTCTTTTTTTTAATGTATGTGACCTATTACAAAGATGCTCATTCAACAATTGAAATCTGCGATTTCAACTCTATTGTACATCACTGACTTAAATAAAAAGAATGCTGAAAACCAGAAAAAAAATCCACATTATATCTCCATTGTCCTGAGCTAAAATGATGTATTATCCTTGGAAATTTGCAGGTTCAACGTAACAGGAGTTTCATTGTTACTGAAGTATGTATTCTGGCTTGGGAATGCTACAGGAATGACTGAGAGCCCTTCCCTAATCTGAGGGTAGTAGGAACAGCCCTTGATCCAGCTACACATGTGAGTATCACTCAATACGCTGCTGCAGTTTGCAATAAACGTGTCAGGTGTCTTTATAGGTCTTTGATTTTTTTTCAGAAGTATGTTTGCTACAGGTACAGGTGACCTGAAGAAGTGTCTCTTTATGTAAGTATTTGCCTATATTTTCCAGCAATGCCAGTTGTTTCGGAGTTTCTACCTCTGCCTGTGGGGAATCCAGGTGTCATTATAATATGAATATCACCAAATTATTCTCTTCAATGAGCATCATGAAATTCTGGCTTTTACGTGTCTGATCAGATAAAACAGTGATTATCTAAGTTTGCTTATCAATGTGGGATTTCTTCATACCTGAAAGTGAAACTGTGCAGAACTGGATATGAACCTCAGAACAGTTTTATAGTTTTAACTTGTTCCTCTCTTGGAAAGGGAAGCTGGTCCCTGAGGTTCAAAAGCAAGATAACACAGAGGTGCTTTGCAAAAGGAGAGCCAGCCCTTGTACTAAAGGAAAATAATCCAGACACAACCATTCTGTGAAATGCAGCCTTTGGTAGGGACAGGGTATCTGCGAAATATTTATAATAAACTGAACTTAGAAAATTGAATGAACTCTCCAGAACAAATTTTCTAAATCTAAACAAGCCAACACATTACAGCCAAAATAAACTCTCAAGTGCAGAAGAACAGATAAAGTTGCCTTGGTAAGATGAGCTTTCTGAATAATTTTTTAATTCTTAAGAGGCCTCATTGATTTCAGTGGGATGACTCCTGGAGTGCCCACAATAAAGATGTTGGAATCTTTCCCTCTCCAAGAGAAGTTTGGGAAATGTTCAAACTGATAGGAGAAAATCCTTTACAGGACATGGAGCAAATTTAAAATAGATGAAAAACAAGCAAGATCACTCCCTGAGGAGATGCAGCAGCAGTTGTGTGGGTAAGTACCACAGACAACATGAGCAGCAGCAAGCACTGATAAGTGTCTGTGAATTAACACCAGTACCTCAGGCTAGATGTGTGATTGTAAGATGTGATTGGAAGAGGACTCACTTTCTGTAAGTAAAAAGTTATAGGGTTAAGGAAGAAGATGAAAGTAAAATAAAAGGTGAAAACCACAAGAGAAGCAAGAATGACAGAGAGAGAGAAGAAAGGGGGGAAAATGTTGATATGGAGAGAACAACTGAACAGTTGCAGAATTTTCTTTTCCTTTGTGGTCTACATCTTATCTGAAAATGTGTTTTTTGAGTTGCTTTATTAACTCTTCTCCTGGAAGGCAGCATTATCTCCCCCCATGTCCACCGAAAAGGTTTTGGACCAGAACCTTCAATGGCAAAGAGCAGACATCTCAGGGGTCATTCATTTAGAGTTGTCCAAACAGAAAGAGAGCAGGCTTTAACTGCCAGGGCACAACACTTTTTAACACTGATTGGTGTAGAGTCAGGAGTCTGGAACCAGAGTTAAAATTCTCCTTGCTGGGCACAGGGCAGCTGTGTCTGCATCCTGACTGTGTGAGGTGCAGAAAGCAGTGCCTTCAGTCTTAGCACTTTGCCTGCTTTCTTCACTGTAGCTTTAATAATATCATCTTTTTCTCAAATAAAAAAGCCCAGGAAGAGACCAATTATGTATTTATTTCAATAATAAAATTGCAATCCAGATAATAATTGTATTTTGTCTAATTTGTAGTGGCATATTAAACAGTGACAGTGATCATTAGGAAAAAAATAATCCACTTGATGTTGAATTCAAAACAAAAATTTAGTTGCTAATCTCTGCACCTGCGTCTCAAATTTTATTCACACTCAGCTGAAAATGTTCAGTCATTATGATGTTTATAAAGGACGAGCTGTTCTTGAATGATTTCTCTAATGCATTCACTTAAAAAAGGTTTATTCAATGCCAACACGAACTGAAAGATGGAAAACACCACTCCTCCGGGCTCCAGGCACTGGGGTAAGCACTTGCCTTCAAGTTTGTGGCTTGGCAACATCAAAAGGATTTGTCCTATAAAGTGATTCTCTCTGAATTTGGGCCTGGTACAGGGTACACCTCCTGCCTTGCTCACCCAGCAGATTTTACATTTTTATTCCTAGTGCCTTTCCTCTTGGAAGACTAACACAGGGAGGCGGTGCTGAAGCGGGTTGCACACCTGCAGCCTGCTCTCGGGGGGACTGTGTGGACCTTGTCAGCAGCTTGTCACGGCTCACCAGGCTGAGGGTAGCAGGAGCCCCAGCACACGGAGGAAGCAGAGGTCAAGGGATCACCTCCATGGGAATAATGTCAATCACGTGGCTGTGACACTGATGCACCATAGGTGAATTCTAAGCTGAATGTGCTGCGTGTGTCACGACATCTGGAAACAGTTACTGCACACTGAATCCAGCACAGCCCTTTGCTGCTCTGGCTGTCAATGGGAAGGGCTTTATTGATCATATAAATGTAAAACAGTACCTGGGAGTCATCAGCATAGGAGGAAGGAAGGGCTGCCTGGGAGTGGCTGCCTCTCTGAGCTCCTCAGCCAGTCCTTAGTGCAGACACTCTTTGGTCAGCTGATTGCACTGGAGAAAAAGCATGAAGATCTCCCACAGCTGGGGAAAGCAAAAGAGGGCAGAGCTATGCTTTCCCCTGACTCATGTGGGTAAAAGAGTTAAAATCTGAATTCGTATACAGCCCAAAGGACAATTCACAAAGCTTCTAAGTAACTTGGTATAATCACATTTTTTAGCTTCTTTACAGCTATTTTTTCACTTATGTTTTTGTTCAAGTTCATCAAGCCAGCTGTAAAGAAAAGGGACTTGTGATGAGCAGACTATATTTAAGCATCACAAGAACCAGACTTCAACACCTAATGCTGCTGTGGCTACCCAACACAACTGTCTCAGTCTCCTCCTTTGCTCTCCTCCCTCCTTTCCCAGGTATGGCCCCAACAACCTGGGCAAATATGGGACTTTTTGATCTCGGGCACATATGAGGCAGAGGGGACATGGCCCTCTGTTCCCAGAACAGAGGGAGAGGCTGGTTGCCTGGAACAGGATCAGGTGTTTTAACATGTGCCTTTGGCACAGGACTCTGCCATAAAAACCGAGCAGGAAACACTGAAGACTCCTTTCTTTCCAAGTGGTGCAGGCAGGCAGGAATCTGACTTTAAAACAGGATTCTTCAGTTGACAAACCTCTGTTCAAAACTATTTTTTGCATCCCCCTTTGCTGCACTGGTGGAGTGAGCTGCAGAGAGGGAGCTGTGCCCTGGAGATGAGGCACTCACAGTCCTCAGCACGGAGGACTCCCCAGCTCTGTCATTTTGCTTGTACCCACAGAGGACATGGGAGTTCTGTGTAAAAAGCTGTTGAAGTTTGGCTCTCTTTGCCTTTAAAAGGCTTCAAACTTACTTGTTTATTTGTCTCAACATCTTGTGCTTCTTGAACAAGTGCTGTGCCAAACTTTTCCCACTTATTAGCCTTGCCTAACCATTTTGAAAACTGCTCTGTAGATTGTATCTATTGCAGTGAATTACATTCCTCAATTATTAATTTCTGCCATCAATCACCCTTTATCTTTTCCACAGCTGAAGAAGTATCTTGTCACTTCTTGTATGGAATAGTACACCAATTAAATTTGATATACTGTTATATATTACATTCAGTTAAATTTAATACACAGGGTATAATTTTCACTTCTCAAAGCTTTAGGAATAAAATCAGATACATTTTCATTGGTAAATGATAGGTTAAGCAGAACCTCCACAACAGTAGGTGTAAAAAAAAGCAGACATCATGATTCCTCTCATTGGTTTGTGACAGCCAAGATACTGAAGCATGGAGATACTGTTGGGTAATTTTCATGATAATTTAAAATTACTGCACATTATACTCTCACTTTCACTCAGCACAATGACTGCGCTGGAATAAAGTACAACTTTCTTTTCACTGTAAAACATAAGCCTTTTTTTAGAATTTGACATGGGTTTATATTGCATTCCTTTATATCCTTCTCTCCTTCTCTGCTCCTACACCTAAATCTCCATGTTTATATTTTTCCTTCTTCCTGAGATTTCCTACTGAGGGAACATATAACCTTTTTAAAATCTGTGTCTGGACACAGAGAGGAATAAGAATTTCCATTAATACCAGTCTCATGTTCAGTATACCATTAAGAATTCTGTCAGCTTCTCCAGCTCTCAGCCCTTGGATCTGAGGACAGAAAGCAAAATGTGAATACAGAAGAAAGACAACAAATATAGCTCAATGACAGAAGCTGCTACATGATAATGTAGGAAATCTTTGTGAAAATGAATGGCTAAAATAGAATATTTTAGAACAAAAGGGAATGCAATGAGAATCATAGAGTTGAGATGAGCATCTTGGCATATCTATAATTCTCTCTTTGTCAAGATATTGCTGACTGGTGCAAAACAGAAGCAGAACATGGGCATTAACATCCTCATAGATTTCCATATGTACTGACCACTGCCTAAAATCATTTTTGCTTTGAAACAGGGGTGCAGATTATGATTCTGGAAAAAAATCGCCTGAGGTTTCTTCCTTTACTTTAGATTACTTTCCTGAAGGCAAGAAAGCAGTTTGATACCATCCTCAGAAACCACATATTAAAAAGAAAACATAATTTCTTGGAACTGTGTGGGGTTTTTAAAATTATCTCTGGGAAGAGTTATATTCAGTTGATGTATCTTACGCATAAGCACAGCTCTGCTGGTACCTTGAATCCCATGGGCCTGTGGTCGGACACACCACAGAGACTTTTGGTTCCTTTGCCACTTTCCCTGAGCCCTTTCAGATGTGGTTCCTGCTGAGTCTTCCCCAGGGAGATGAGCCATGGCATCACTGCAGTGTCCAGGCCTGCATCCTTCTTGTAAAACAACTTAAGATCTTTAAAATAAATGTGTTATTTGGATGTGCCTTTTTAATGGTTATAGTTCAAAGTTTTGTTTTCTCTTATTATGGCATTTACATAAGATTGAAAAACCTTTGCAAATGATTATCCACAGAGTGGTGAAGAGGCAATCCTCTAAAGTCAAATGCAGAAAAGTTGCAGCTGGTAATAGAATTGAGGAGTGGGAAAAAGGCACCATTTTATGTGGCAAAATGAGTTGCAGTAAAATCCTCCTTCCCCTTTCAAAATCCTTAATAGGGAAAAAAAATCACAAGGCCCTGAAATAGCTGCCAGAAAATTCTGTCAGTTAATATGCTACTAGGGGAATAAAGTAAACTGTTAATATATGGGTGGTCACTGATACCATTTGTAGAGGTGCTCAGAATAAAGGCTTTCCCTGAGGTAACACAGACAGAAACAGAAAAGATGCATGGAGTGAAAGAAGGTGCAACATGGCTACAAAATTACTGTGGAAGGGAGATAACGCTGTGACCCATTTAAAACTAAATCATCTAATGAAAGGACTTGACAAAAAATGAGTAAACAAGCAGCAAGAGAGGAGTTTAAACAACACACTACCAGATCTAGGTTAAACAACATATGGTGTCTGTCAGGCAGCTGCTTATTGAAGCAGGGTTATAATAGGGTGATCAATCATATAGATCCAAAAAGAATTACTACAGTGAAAAACTACAAGTGGAATCAAAATGTGCATTGAAAGGCTTAAGTGTGCATGATATAAATGAATTATTATCAAAATAAATTTTAGAGTTAAAATTTTTGTTACTTCTATCTAACAGATGGTTTAGGATAAAAATAACATAGTCACCTCCCGAACACACAACCTAGTCAGATGAGATTTACATTATCTACATTTTAAAACCATAATCTTACAAAAGAAAAATGTAAGCCTTTTACAGTGTCTCATAAGCCCCAGTAACCTCTAGAGAAGTGCAAAGCAAGCTTTGTACTCATATGTAACCCTCAAAATCCAGTAATATCATGTTTCCATGGTACAGGAGAGCAAAGAAACAAAAGTATGTGGGAGGGGGTCTCTGTGCCTGAATCATAAATTGAGAGAACATCTGGGAGCATCCATGAGCTCTTGGAGAAACATCAGAATTCTATGTAAGTGACTAACGCTGATCCCAGAAGCAGGCAATACAAGCAATACATCTCACTAACCTTTGTTTCTTGGAAAGTGAGTTTGGTGAGGTGTAAGATTTCAGTATGTACCTCATAACAAGAGTCTGTTCTATTGATTCCTGTTCCCAGTTTTGATTTAATTTGCAATATTACATAACCTTTAAAAATTCAGGATGTAACTTGATGACTTAATACCAGACCACTGGTTATTACCTATCAAGGGATTTTTCAAACTAGGAGTGAATCTGTTACTCCTAGTTGTTTGGCAATAATTTATGTAAAGAAAAAATGTCTACAGAGCTCCACAAACTTTTCCAAAAGTTTTTTTTTTCTTTGCATACTGGTGCTTCAATTCAATGTTTAACTCACTTCTGGAAAAATTGCTACATTGGAAGAAAAAGGATCCTTATCTTCTGTGGACTAAAACGTACATGAGTGGAACAGCCAGACTCTGGAAGGCAATAAACTCTCATGCATCTCAGTTTCCAGGTTTATTTAAATGTGAGCATTTTTTGAGAGGTTGTAAAACCTTATTTTTACTATTGCAAGTGCTTCTGTTTATATTCTGTATATATATGTGTGTGTCTATTTATACATGGATATATTATTTTATAGCCCTCTCAAATAACTTCGCAATGCATTTTTCTGCTTTTCTTTACAGCTGCACTTTTAAGACATGAGTTGCAGATCAGGGGCATTTTCAATGTGAATGCATAACTGATTGCAGATAACCTGTAGGCCTTTTTTTATCTCAGAAAGAGACAAAAAATTACAATTTCCATTACTTTAAATATACACATATTTGTGGAAGCTTTTTGCTGATATAATGGAGATTTTATAACTGTGAGGAATCAGTGGCTTCCCACATATGGTCGAATTTGTTGCCATGAAGGCAGCTGAAACAGAGGTATCTTGAGTGTGGAATTACATCATTTTGGGCTATTAAACTCCCTTAAATATAATTAATTCATTAAATGCAACCACTTTAATTTGGAAACAAATAATTTAATTGCTTTGGTAAAGATTAGGGCAGATGTGACTCGGTGGCCACACCAAAGGAATCAAAAAGAGATACTGAGCTGAGCCAAACAGTAAAGACTTCAGTCAAGACTCTGAGGCTGTCAGAAGAGCACAAGCACCAGTAGGACAAGGACGAGTAGGCTGAGGACAAGGTGCTAAGTTGTGAAGTTTCAGTAAGGGATTAGGTTTTTGTAGAAGGCAAACAGAGATCACTGGAACCCATTTTGGAAATATCAGAAGAGAAGAAGCTCCCGGTAACTCTTCATCGGGCATCTGTTGTGGCTTTATCTGGATTACTTAAACCCTTGTGGGTTGAAACCTCAGTTCTTGGATTCTGTTTTGCTGATGGAAATTGTCTTAAATGTAGTACTTATAAATACCTACTGAGATTCATAGATTATATTAATATTTTGTACAAAATTCTCTTACAAAAATGAACATCTGACCTTCACTCATCATGAGTTAGCCAATTATCTTCCTTCATCCTTAAACCCATGAAAGACTTAAAGTCTAGAAAATTAGACTGTTAAGAACATTAAATCTTGGAGTTCAGTTACCAATCTAACAGTAAAATGACAAAAAATCTAGTCTAAGTGATTGCAAATTACCCCAAACATGCAAACATATCTATTTATTTTGAACAATCTGGTGTAATTTTTAGTTAGCTCATTTATTTATTATTTATTACATTTATTTTTATGGGTTTTTTTGAAGATGTTATTTTTACTGAAAATGATTTCAGAATTGTAGAATCTGGGTGGCCCAATTAATGAAGATCAAGAAAAAGCATTTGACACCCACCACCTTCACTGCTTCCAGAGAAGAGTAACATCAGCCCTGTAACTAAAACTATCTGTAAAGAGACCACAACTAATATGCCCCCTTAGGAAAAAAAAACAAAACTAACAGAGAAAAGATACAAAACTTAATGGGATCTGTATTTTATGACCAAAAAAAGATGTATCATGCTTGATAGAACACTTCCACTGGGCAGTTTGCTACAAAATCATTCCCAAGTTTTAATTCACCAAAATAATCAGTATTGGTGCCCATCATAACATCTAGTTATTACGACTTGTAGAACTGAGCCCTATAGTTTCTGGAAGCATGATATCTTTTACCACTAATCTATTCTGTTATAAAACCCACAGATAATTTGTAATCTAATTTGATAGTTCAAGGTCTTTTGAATAAGTTCTGTTTTATAAAATCAAAAAGGAAATGCTGATAATACAACAAAGTCCTTCTCTTTTTATATTTTTTCTGTTTCTCTTCTGTCCTGAGGAAGCTGCTTGTGAGGGCGTACATGTCAAGTTCAATGTTTTTGGTATACCTCAGGCTGCAGGTCAGATCCACAGGCCTTTTTCTCTCTAAACATTCTTGCATTTTTAAGAGTTTCCTCTCAGACATGGATCAGTGAAATGTTAGAATTCCTCATGAGACAGAATTACTTTCAACTGCATTCCTCATTTTTTTGCAGGTATCTGAATGAGTGGATTGATTTCCCAGCTGTGCTGCTCCCAGTAGTGCTGCACACCATTGAGGTGTGCAGTGTCACTAGTATATTTGAGAGATCTTCTTCAGGTATGGATTTATATGCCCATTTCCAAGATTTTTTTTTCTCAGGTGTTCAACTGCCATCCGTATGAAACATTAGGAGTTAAGGAAAGCTTTCTTGTTAGGAAAGCAGCAAACAGTAATGGAGCCAAAATTTCAGGAAAAGGTAACCTGAAAATGCAAAACACTTACAAAAGCAGCTTGTGTTCCAAAGTTAAAGATCCCTCACCATAGCCCAATTCACCACCTCTGAGGGATTTTGTTGGAGCAGAATTTTGAAGGAAACTGGAAGAGAATCCATATGCAGCAGTCACTGCATTCATGTTCTAAAGCTCATAGAATTATTCTTTAGTGGTGGCAACAAAATTCTGTCAATTAAAAGAAGCTTCAGCTGAAAAGTTGTCATAAACCTTTCCTATTTAAGGGTGCTGGAGACATGCTGAGGTGATGAGCTCAAGAAGATGACTCCTGGGGTGATATTTTTAAAATGGAAATGCCTCACAGCCATTTCTATTCAATAATCAAATGGAGGCAGCACCTCATTTATTCTCTTTTTGTCTGAATCTTTGTACTGGCTTTTGTATAATTAATTTAGAAAATGTGCTAAAGTATAATTGAGCCAGTATTCCTTTTCAGGGTAGACTTGTGTTTTTATTTCCTTCCAGAGGATTTTCTTTCCACTCCATATTCATGCGTTGCTTCTTTAAATCTCAGGAGGGGATGCACAAATGCATGAATGGAAATACATAAGCATGAACAAATCAGAGCTGCTCAGATCTGAGGCATCTCAAATTAAAATAATCCTTATTCAGCTGCCAGAATTTTTGTTCACTTAAGGATATTTCTGCTGCCTAGAACTACCAGTAAAGTCTCAAAAGAGCTACTGTAATTGCGGCCTTCTGAATCCTGTGGGTTTTAGAGGCAATGGGACATCTATTATTACTACAATATGACATCAATTATTATTTCCATTGTTCTGTGGTAAAAGAAACAGCAGGCTTGGTTTGGTTTTGAATGGCCAGATTAAGAATTTTTCACAGCAAGATCTCAGAGATTAGAAGGAAGGCAAGAGCTCTGACATGCTTTTCAAGTACATCTTCAGGCTTTTCCAACATGAAGTGGTGATTCCATTAAGCTAGAGCTTGGACAGTAATGTGAAATTCCCAGTGCAGGAGCTGCTTAACCTGGAAAGTGTGGAGAGTGTCTGCTGCAAAGCCGCTCCCACAGGAACAAGAGCATTTCTTAACTTGGCTTAGCACAGAACTTGAAAGCCTGGGTACCATTTGGTTCACCAGACCAGGTGAAGTTTTTTGCAAAAGCCAGTTTTCATGTCTGCAAACTCCTCTTGGCCTTCTCTTCCTAATCATAAATCCATAAATTTCTGCTTTCATTTCCTTCCTCCTTTCTTCCAGATTTCAGCTAGGCTGTCAGCTGGAAAGAAAAAATATTGATACTCTCTTGCCTGACAGGGATTCACCTGGATCCACCTGTGGAAGACGTTGAGTTGGTTTGTGTTATCCCTGCCAGTTTTGCTCAGAGCATGTGCTGCTGTTTCATGCTTCCACACAGACTCCTGCTGATCCTTTTATTTGCCTTTGAGCCTCACTGGCTTAGAAGTGACCCCTAAGCAGGTGGTGGGACAGGTAGGTAGGCTTTTACAAGTGGCAACTTTGTCTCTCTCAGCAAGGCTGTCAGGGACCAGGCTGTCATCTCTTGACAGCTCTTGTTTGGACCAAGAGGTCACTGTCAGTTTGACAACCTGTCATCTTCAATCAGCTGTAAACTTAATTTAGGGATGGGGTTAAAAAAAAACCTTGGTTGAAAGACACAGAGCTTAAATCCCTGAATGATAAATCCCTGAACCTCCACGATTGCAAGACGAACAGAGACTCTGTTGATGGCTGGCTGAGTGCCCTTGTCTGTATCTTTTCATTATGGCAGATTTCTCTCAAAGGTGTCATTGGCTCACACAGAATTTTTTTCTTTCTCTTTTTAGCTTTCAGGAGACACAAGAGTAAATTGGGCTCTATGCTGTCATAGTACAATTTTTTTTTATAGTTGTGTATGATGGCCAGTTCTATGAGGTGTTTATTAGGACCAACTGAAGCCAACTGAAGTTGTCCTGAAACCTTGTTTTCCAGAGTTTAAGAGGTGTTGGTAAACTTACTTTGACATGAAGACTTGTCTGTTGTGTTTGTTGTTACTTTAGCTATTGGGTACAGAGAAATCTTGGAAAAACTGATGTGGAAACATCTCTAAAGATTTGGAAGAAAACCAGCAAGTACATCAGCTGGAGTAACTGATGATATGCCAATTAAAACTATTCCTCTTACATCTTTAGGTACTGCCCCTGGATGGTTTACAGCCTAACTATTTGTCTTGAACCTATATTTGAACAAGAATTTAAGATATTTTAAATTTCTCCTAACTCCCTGTTGATTTTAGCAGTGTCCAAAATACTGTGATGACTGTAACTCTGGCTGTGATTTCAGTCTATTATTCACTTATCGTGAATAAAAATCTATCCAAATACTGTCCTTCATGCAAGAAAAATAGGAGGTGACTGTGGCAAAGCCCATTTGAAATGGCTCTTCTCCACATTATTTTGAGTTAGTTTTGTTTAGAATGGCTTTTTAAAGGAACATTTATGTGCACAAAAAAAAAAAAAGGGAAGCTATCAACTTGGTAATTTCAAGGCAATATCCTTTTGAGCACAGATTTCAACTATGTAGGATAGTTAAATGTAGTCAGTTCATCTGAGGTCCTAAGTAATATCTGAAATACATACTCTGGCATTCTACAGGGAAACTAATTTCTGTAAGTAGTGTAATTCTAAGTATACATCACTGCCAAATTGTCCAGTGATATTCTGAAAGCATCCTCTGTTCTCTCTCAATTTTCTGTTGTATCTGTCCTATACACGTCTCTTCAATTATTTAAAAACTAATAGAGGAAAATCCTTAGTGCCAGCTCTACAGTGAGGCCCAAGAGTCCACCATGACTGCAGAAAATATTCTGGTGACTTCTTTGAATTTCAGAGTGACAAATAATTTAACAATATGATAGATATCCAACCTCTAATCAATTAGCTTGGGAAATGCTAGCCAGACAATTTCAATGGTTTTCCAGGCCAGAAATGCCACTCTGACTGCATAGCCTGAACTCAGAACACACACTATAAACCTTCATTCAATGGCTTCTTTTTACAACATCTAAAATGTTTTGCTCAAATTTTCTTTTTTGGAAACATCTAAGTCTTCTGATAATTTGAAATTTTAAAGCATATGTAAAGACTGGGTGGAAGGGCAGATGGAAGAGAAGTGCTGAACTTTAAAACTTACATCTGCATGTGTGCATAAACATAAAGAAACAGCTTTGTGTAGAGTCTCAAGTATAAATGTGTGTCTTTGTGTAAATATACACGTTGGTGTCAAGGGAAACACCACCATGATCCATGCTCACATACACTGAAGGCACAAATTACCTTCCACTGCTACAGCCTCCTGATACTCTCTTCCACATTTCTAGTGTTTTTCTACCATATTTCTGCATTTTTCTTTGTACCCTGTTATTTGCAGAAGTTCCTTATTACAGCTGGTTTGAAAAAAAAAAAAAATTCCTAGAGAAAACATACTTCACTGAAATTTGATGATTTACCCAAGCTGTCATGTTTGATGCAGATCTATTCAGATAAATTCTGGTGGTGGTGATGTTTTTGTCAGCTTCTCCTCCTGGCACCCTGACAGTCACTTCCGTGACTCGTAGGAGACACCAGAAGTCCTGGCAAGACCCAAGGCAGGCAACACGACACCCCCAGACTTTTACAGGAGGAAAATCCTCTTCACTGTTTTGCATCTGTGACCTCACATCTTTTAATGAAAAATTTCAAACCTGAGCTTTGCAGTAATGAGCTGGAAATTGGCCAACACCTGAAGAATCATGAATCTGGGGTGAGTGACAGCTTTTTCTATGTCATTTTGCTCCTCATATGATACATCTGTCAGATTAGAAGGTAGATCTGAATATAATCTGGATACCTACCAAACTTCTCTAGCTCATTTCTCCTAACATTCAAATGAAAAATTTGTTTTTACTATTTTGTCTTAAACTTTTATTTTTCTTTCACGAGATGAATTAAGATTTCTTAAATGATATTTTGTTTAACTTAATATTCCAACTTATGTTCAGAAAAGCAAAGAACAAGGCCATCAAAACCTGGATGAAACAAGGAATGCTTTAAGTAATCTATCATCAGAACAAAGCCCAAAAAAGCCAAAGACAACAATAAAGTCACCACACCAAAACCAAACCACAAAAATTCTGGAGGCCAAGAAAGTATTGGTTTCAAGTCACAAATTTGGAAAGGTTTGTCACAACTTCATCTTTATTTGAAAAAATATTTAGATCTACAGCTGCTTATAGCTGCATGACACTGCAGTTCAAGTTCCCTGCAAAGAATGTTGTATCCATTAAAAAAAGAGTAAAAAAGACAGTATAAACCAAATAAATATTACAATATGCTGTGGAAAACATTATCCTTTCAAAACTACTAAATAAAAGAATTTCCATTTCTCCGACTCAGTTGACGTATCACACATTTCATCTAAGACGAAAGAACACTTATCTTTGAAGAATAAAATAAACATTGCTAAATGAAAGCTTCCAAGAGTAAATTCCCCTGTGTTCCAGTAAGCTAGGATCTGAGTTTCATGGCTTGTTTCACAACAATCTGCTCGAAAATTACTAAAGATATTCTGTAATTTTTTAGACCAATGCATTCTCCTCGGCATAAAATGTAAAGCAGCAATGACAGTTTCTCCTGCAACAAAAGTAAAAAAGGTGAAAACAGAAGGCACTGGAAACTGCAGATAAACTGACAACCTCCTACCAGATTACTTGGAATACTGAGTCCCACTGAGCTGGAAGAACAACTCTTAACATCATAGGGGAAACATTTGATGGATCTGATCAAGTTTTCCTTGATTTCAGTAAGAATTTGGTAGGAGCAGTGTTGTTAGATAAGTCAAAAAGATTAGAATATAAAAGTTTTTGTCATGCTAAATAGAGAATGGCTTTAGGATTGCCACACAGGTTTTAACTTTGGCAATAGTTCCTTTTAGTTGAAAATTCATTTTCAGAGTTAGCCTTTCATGCCTGTCAATTTTCTATGTTGAGACGAAAAATCAAGGCACTTTCCTCTTGCAGTTGTTAATGAGACAGCCTTGACATCTGGAATTTGGAGAAAACCTTTCATGGTTGTGAGCCACTAATGATCAGGAAAGTGTTACTGGAATAACCTGACTTCCTTTGCAAATGGCATCTTGATTTAATGAAGTAGCTCCAACTGTTCATTCTCTTCAGTTTTTAAAGTGAACTTCTTTCTCAAGATTTTATCTGAATGTAAAATAAGCACTGCTCCTTTCTCTACTTTGTGTTATGATTCACAAATATGTGGCTGCTCTAAAAAGGAGGGTTCGAATAGAGAAGAGGCTGAGTCTTGGCTATGATGAGTAAGTCTACTATGTGAACAAAAATAAATTTAAACACATCGACAGATGTGTCTGTCCTGTTTGGGAAGAACATAAGTGAGGAAAAAAAATCATGCTCTTCCATATATTTATATGTGTGTGTGTGTGTGTGTGTGTGCCCATGCATTTATTTAATTTTTAAAAAATTTCATTATAAGGGTTCCTATCTGGAAAAGACACATAAGACACAGAGATGCCCATGAATACTGCAATACTCATTGCAAGAAAATGCAATGCGAAAAATCTGGAGGTATTAACTTCCAGACTGGAATTTTGCAGGTGCCTGAAAATATATGTAAAGGAGATTAAAGGATATAACTGTTTATCTCAGAAAAACTTCTCTTAATATATAATAACTTCACGGTTAATTGTAAAGGAGAATTTTTATCTGCTTATTTTTTATACCACATCCAACACTGGTACCTTGTGACCTGTCACAGAGGAAAGTGCCCCAGAGTGGCAGGAGGTATTTAATTACCTGAGGTCAACAGCAGAGTTCTCCTGCAGTGTCTATCCCAGGGCTTTTAGGGCAAAATTTTTCTAATTCAGAAAACTTGAGTGTGAAGCAAATATTAGCACAAACTAAAGTCACTAGCAAATGAAAGCAAATTTTCCAGTATATCCATGGCTGGAGCAGTGATTTTGTTATATCTAAGGGAACAGATGATTTTCTAGGCCACCCTTGCCTGGTGACACAAGTGAGTGAATGAGTGAGTGAGTGAGCCAGAGACTGGTCTGCTTCTGAGAATGGAAGGAGCAATGGTGGAAGGTCATTGATGAAGCACCATTCAGCAAATGAGCAGCCAGGTAAACCCAAGTACTAAAAAAGTCCATGGCAAAAGGTCTCTTGATGTCAGCAGGTCTTGAATGGTCTTTGATGGACCTGAGAAGAGACAAGATTAAGGTGAGCCTTCCTGTGGAGAAACGTGGCAAAAGTCGGGCTGCCTTTGTAAAGGGCTTCTTTTTCATTTAATAGAGATGTATTTTACCTAAATCTCAGCATCTATACAGCATCCTCAAAACTCAGCTTGAGGGATGATCTGTGCACTCTTGCCTCATGATGCACCTGCTATGCTGATCCTCTCTGGGGATGCTTTACCCTCCTGTCACCTCTTTCCTGCTGCTCTTCATTTCTGCAGAGAAATGAAGGGTTTATTGTACTGCTGCTTTACAGGCTGGAGCTGGAGAACACAGGGCAGCACAATTTCTTTATAGATCCAGTTATTCCCATAAACATTTGGAGCCATTTCGTACCAATGCAATTGTACCAATTTTGTACAATGTGGTAAATTAAACTGTGGAAGTGCTGTCAAACTTCAATGGGAGTCTAAACCCTGCATTTTTGCACTGGAAACATCCATGACAATTTGCAGAAGGCAGGACAGAGCTAAGAGGCAACAGCAAAAGGAGGGTTTTGTGTGAAATACAGTGACTTCTGGCCAATTCACAGATGTAGCAAAGAAATTTTAAAAAATAGTAGATGATACTGAAAGATGTTATTAATGAGAGCTGAATCTCATTAGGATCCCCTGCAGGTTCAGAGATCATTTCTTGTTCTTGTCAGCTCTCAGAAGCTCCGATGCTTCTGCACAGCTCAAAGTATACAACGTGCAGGGTTTTGACAACCAGTTTCAGAAACAATAGCCCATCTTCTCAATTTCCTGTGCTTCCTTGCTTTTGTCATGCTGAAATGTCAGGTTCTTTTATGTTACTCTAAGTCATACATGCTCTCCTGAAGAAAGACTGGAATGAGACAGGTTTAATTTCGTTCAAAAATTGAGGGTGTGACTTTATACTGGAACTTCATTTTTATACTGAAAAGATTGCACACAATTGTCCAGCACACTTCTCCCTTAGTCTGTGTGAAAGAAGATTATTTTAGCCATTTTTCCCTTTTCTACTTCAATTCTTTACTTGAAAAAGTTGTTGGCATGAATGTGGAAAATGTGTGAATGGTTCTCAAAAAGAAGAAAGGCCTGTGAGCTGAAAGGCAAATACAGGTGTTGATGAGACAGTGTGGGGAAAACATCAAGAGCAGAAAGGGGGTCAAATATAGGAATGTCAAATACAACCACAGACCTGTCCTTAAGTAGTAAGGGATGGCCTGGCTGTCAAGTTTAAAAGGAAATTACAAGATAAAGATGATTTCTTGGGAGACATTCACCTAATCTGCAGAATTTCAATTATTGTAGTAAAGTCAACTGAATGAAATGCTTATCATGATAAATTCTAAAAATGAGGAGACATTTGAAATAAAAAAAATGGAAGGATACTGGACAAACATGAAGAAGTTGACACATGAAGAACTGACACTTTAACAATCAAAGTGCCTATCTCTTCTGAAGAGCTTGCACTAGGTTTTAGATAACTCTGTTCCTAGAAAATTTAAGGAACCTTTTTTGCATCTTGTATTAATTGGTCATCAGTAAAATGTTTTAACACATATTTCCCGCGTTTTCCTCATGGTTTTAAGGTTCCTTTCCTAGTATGTAATTAAAAATATCATCTGTGTAACATTAGTGTACACAGAAATGAATAGTGAGATGTTTCAGAAAATTAGCACTTGAAAAATGCAAATTGGTCCTAACTCAAAACGCTGTTAGGGACAAATTCTTTGCTACCTACTTAATCAGACATCTTTGTTAAATTTTATTTTGTTTCAGAAAATCTCAGCCCCTTAAGTGTAAACACACTCCAAGAAAAATACTTCTCCCTGGAGATGATGGGGTTTTGATGCAAATCTATTAGAACCAAAATTGTGTGGTAGAAATGTATCTGTTCCAGTAAAAAACTTCGGAAAAATATCTCAGCTAAAGGACAAAATCTTGTTTTAGTATGAAAGAAAGGTGCATTTATCACTGTCACCCTCTTTCTTATTTTAAGCAAGACACTGTGAAATGTTTTGGGTTTGTGTTTTTATAGAATAAAAAATTCTGGAAAACTTACAGGTTTTGCAGGAGCTTCATTTTTATTCAGTCTACACTGAGATTTTATATATTATCAGGAGTAAGAGGTCAGTTGTAGAGGTGGGAGTCAAGTTATGTCTCCAGTTTAAACACACACACACATACACACAGGAACTATGATGTATAGGCAAGCCTTATAATAATAATAATAATAATAATTCATACATATTATGTGTGTTGTGGGTGCATGTGTGTGAGTGTGTTTGTGTAAGTATCTGTACACATTAACAAGTATCACCAGATTATTCACAGTCATGATTTGGGAGCCTCGGAAGCCAGACCTGTGTATTCACATGACAAATTTTAATCAAAGCACAATTGTTGCAATAATGTTCCTGCTACTTTAAGGACCAAGTGCTGTAAAAAAATCCAGCCTACAGTCTTGTTCTGTGCTGTGATTTATTGCAGTGTTTGAATATTGAGGATGTTTTGCTAAGGGCAGAGCTCCCTGACAAATGAACCACACTGCACAACGGGCAGACAGCTACTGAAGGATTTGTCCATCTGCTGACCCAGGGACACCCTTGTGTATAGAAGGCTGGCAGCTCTTGACTGATTAAAGTTATGCTGACTGCTTTGAATTGGATTCACTCATTTCCACTCAAAATTGTACACATGGCTGGAAAGGTGACGAGTCACTGTTGTATCTTGAGTGATTAAGTCCTAGTCAAGGATAACGACAGTAATAACAGGCTGACAAGAGAATCTTCCACATAAATAAGAGTAATAAAATCAACAGTGCTGTCAGCCTACTTGCATAGCTTCCTGCATGGAAATTTCAGAGCCTAAGATGAGCAGAATGGAAATAAAAAGCCATCATGTTTACTACCCTGTCCCACATTAAACATCTGCTCTCCGATGGCATCATTTGTCTGCTATTGGTTTTACACAACGGTGTAGCAATTACTTGGGCATTGCTCCTCTGAAGAATTGCCACCCAGCATCCTCGAGACCAAGAGTATAACTGGGATTTAGAAAAAGTTAAGAAGCTTATATGAGTAGTAAGATACTGTCAAGTCATATACATAAGCCACACATGTAAGAAACATTTATTCTCATGTTTTCAGGCACAAATAAAATATCAGATTATAGCAGCCAGAAAATTACTTCTAGATTTGTACATTGCTGTTTTTCAAGTACATCCCTAAATTTGATGCTCACCCATGTCAGAGACAAATAGCGTAACTGAAATTCTCTGTGCTTCAATGTGGCAATTTGTGTGCTTCTCTCATCGTTTTTTATCACCAGAAATGTGATAATTACCATTGATGTCTCAGTGCTGGATCTATAACATGTCAAAAGAAGAAGGGAGCACTGACACATGGTATGGGTCAAACACAAGTGTTTCCTTGGAGGTAGGAAAAAATCTGGCATTTTGAAGAATTTAAGGAGTTTGGTAGTAGCTCTATAAATATGTGTAAATAGAAATTATTGCTTTTTACCAATGCCATCAGAAAAAGATAAATGGGGAGGGATTTTTGGGCCAGCAGGTTACACAGCCTGCATGTGGAAGCACCTGCTGGTGGAATGCATTGCTACCTTTCCACAGTCATCAAATGACTCTCTGGTTGTTTGTTTCCAGATATCTGAGCCATTCACACTACCTTCAGTCAGGACCCTGGAGTGTGAATTTGTGAGTTCTGATGAAATTTAACACTGTATGCAGCCTCATATACAGGCAGGACCTAAATATGACAGAGACAGCAATGTGTTATAAAAATCATCATAAAATCTTATTGTAGTTGTCAAGAGACTCCAACAAACTTTGCAAGGACTTAAAACCAGACACTAGAGATGGGAGTGTAAGACCCTTGGTCCTTCCTAACAGCAATGAAACACAGATAGAAGTGACCGTGCTGGGACTGAGCTCCTTCACTGCTTCCAGACCAGTGTGAGGCTTCATTTCAGTGACACAATATTACTGACACTCAAACTTCAGAGAATTACAAATATCTCCTCTTGGTATTTTTGTTCCCTGGTGTCCCAGCTGAGCCTGTTCTGGGCTGATTGTGTGTTCTTCCAGTTAATGGTATTGGGACTCAGACAATTTCTAGCTGATTGAGAAGAATGTCAATGAATGTCAATGACTGCAAGAAATTATTGTCATAATGCCAGTTGCCCCCCCACATCAAAGCTTCCTCCATGGCTTGTTACAGAATTGATTTCTGTGTGGCTGTGGTATCACCAAGACTTAGAAGAGAGAGTTTTTTTGGAGTCTAACTGCAAATGGGCCAGTAATGAGCTGTAGCTATGAACATCAATAGAATTTATAAGTAAGATAATTTCCTCAAAATTTCAAAGTAATTTTCAATTGTAAAACAAATACAATAGTGGTAGGTAGTATTGACATCATTCTTCATTAATCGCAACTGAATGGTTATGAAAGTAACATGCTGTTGGTCATTTCCAGGTGAGCTTTTATTGGATGCACTGTAGAACAGCTCTCTATTTGCAGTTTGCTTCCAGTAGCATTGCACCACTCATTCTTGAGAAGAAGAGATTAAACAGGAAGGGAAAAAAAGAGAGAATGTGTCAGACAATGACAAAGAAGATAAAACACCTGCTTTGAGATCCTAAGGAATCTGATTGCATGAAAGTCACCTCCTTTATTAACATACTGAGCTTTCAGATGAGATGCTGAGGAGATGATATGAGACCACGGTGTCAAAGTAGATTCTAAAACTTCATTTTACTAGGGTTGGAGCTGGCAAGAAATCAGATGCTGAAATGAAGCTGGGTTAGGGATTTGTGAGGAGTTAAAATTCCAGCACCATGGGAGACACTTTCTCTGTATTTTCCATCCCAGTTGCACTTGCAAGATAAGGCAAATGCTTACAGATGAATGACTGCATGTATAACATAAGTACCCTCAGATTTAAAATTATCTATCCTTGGATAGAACTCATTTTAGCTTTGCACAACGGAACATTTCCCTCTCTAATATTCAGATGCAGAAGGAAGGCACACTTAGGCATGTGTGTCTAAATCATCAGTCTTTTTGCAAATAATCAAAATGCAGAAGGAATGAGTGAGATAAGCACCAGAAAAATCCACAGCAACTGTTAGCTTTCTCCCTTTTTCTGCGAAATCTGGATTGCTGTATTTGGCCAGCAGTGTGTTAGTTACATTTTTCCTAATTGGCAGCCAATCAAAATTATTATACCCTTTTGAAGACAGGCGAAAAAAGAAAATATCTGATGTTTTTAATTTCTCAAGCACAGGTCATTGTTAACAAGTGTTCTCAAGAGCAAACAGCTTTGCTCTAACCACAAAACCCTTGTACTTCATTAGATTGTACAAATAAGTGGCTCACACTCTCAGTTTGCTCTCTCTGGCAGCCACGAATTGCAATGATCAGATTCACAGAATTGCAATGGCTTCAAACGTAATGCAATCAAGCACAGATCCTTTCCACTATACAGGGTTTTTTTGTGATCTGTTTATTCTTTATTGCTTCTTTGGCCTTTAGCTGCTTATAATGCTGTGTGTGAAAAAATAAACTCATTATTCTTGTTTGGTTTTCTCTCAGTAATTGTTTGGGCATTTTACTTTCCACACTTCTGCTAACTCTTGATACTACTTATACACAATCACTGCTAGAGTGCTATTACTGACTTTTTTTTTTTCTAAACACTGTACCTAAACTTTTATGTCTGTTATTTTTCAATGTCTCCATTACACTTCAGTTGAAAAATGTTTTGTGTGTCTGAAAGCCACTTAGCAGAATTTGTATCTACCTATCCCTCTGTGCAACAACTTCTGAGCGAATGTCTGGCACAAGGGAATCAGTAGGAGTTTTATACTTCATGTTGTTGGGCTCAAAACTCAGCTCTACGTCTTGTTTCTCTTAAAAATTTTTGTGCACAGTTCTATCTCTATCCAGAGTAACATAGAGTAATAAATTATGTTGGTCATTTTTCATTGAGAGGATGATGTGCTTCTAGGAAGGAGAAATACAGTGAATATATTTTAAAATTCAAATCTGTCTTTTAAACTTTTTCCCATTAAATCTTCCTTTTCTTCTGTGTACTCTGCCTCATTAAATCCAGCTGCAGAAGCAGATTCATTATCCCTACTACTTTTTATTTGCATGAATTTTCTTTATGGACTGAAATGTATTAATAATGGATGTGTGTATTTACTATAACAAATAACTTCATCAGAAACATCACAAGTTATGGATATACTGTTTTTTTAAACAGGCATCAAAACCAAATATCATAAATTACTCAAAGTTTTTATTTTTTAGATAATATTTTAGTAGGGATCAGGGATGGCTGCTCCTCCAACTCAACTTTGATTTCCATATGGATGTTCTCTTGAGCAGCCTTCTCAAAAGCATGGGATGAAAAGTTATTTGGATCTATTTTACCATTTTTCACCAGTAATTTCACTGCAAGCTCCTAGTAGAAAATTCTCAAAAACTCCTCTCTGTTGTTCAGCATTTTGCTTTTCTGAGCACACAAAAAACTTAGGGGTACAATAATTACAAGGAGATAGCTCGATATTACAAATATTTTAAAATATTTGGCTCTCAAAAAGATCTCCAGATTTCTGAGGACAGTCTATTTGTTTATTTTTATGTTCCTCCCTCAATTGGTTTATTCTTCCATTCCAGTGGCACCCTGGAGTGTTGTTCATAAAGCCACCAGCAGTGCTTTCTTTCATGGAAGTGCTGCCAGCAGAAAAAAAATAAACTTTCAACTTTCTCTGCTGAGTTTCTCAAGAAGAGTGCTAGTGACACAAAATTCATTTACATTTAAATATTTTCAATTTTTCAGTTGAACTGGCATTAGACACTGGGGTTAAATAGGATGAAAAGGGAAATACCCAGAATGAAGACAGGTGAGAATATTTTTTGTGATAGTGATAATGAATATCTAACTTGAATGAAAAACACCCTGCAGATGCAAAAAACACATAATGCTACAGGAAAGACTGATCAAGAGTGGCACATCCTTACAAAAATGGTAGTACTGCTGCTATGGCCCCTATATAGTGAAAACAATAGAGATCACAGTTAATGTAAACTGAGATCACAATCTAAAAATGAGACTTTAAATCTTCAGGCTGTATAAGGTTCAAGCTGGCCCTCACACAGCGGGAGCAGCAGTACATTAAACTGTGCCAGCCCTTGCTAGGAAACCCTTCAGAGGTTCCAAGCAATTCCCCCCTTTGCAGGGTGTGATTTGGAGGAACTGCGGTGGATATACAGAGGTTTGTGGGGTGTGTAGTAGGTGCAAGTGAAACAAAGACATTGAGACAGCACAAAAGTCTTTCAAAGAGATGATCAGGTTCGAGTCCAAAGCAGTCAGAGGCACATGAGGGAACCTGGTTCTACCACTGAAAATCAGTAATGTGATAACAAACCCTTGCTGTTGCAGTGACTAGCTGGCTCTCAGGGGATTTACTGGTGACACACCGCTTATATCGAAGATGGGAGGCTGGTTTCCTGGTTACCAGTCTTCAAAAGTTATTGACGGGATGAATTCTAAAGAATTTTGTTTTGTTTTTTTTTTTGTTTTTTCCTAGTAAACTTGTATCTGTTCTCTATCTAAATCATACGTAAAATTGCATTTTTATGACCTATCACCAGAGGCTCAGGAGTGTTTGCTATCCCTGTATTTTTTACGTGGACTAGAAAGAAATCCTATATAATCAACGAATATCCAGTTTTAGTAAGAGAAAAGAAATACCTGCCATGTATCCTGAAAGATGCGAAGTGCCAACAGGATCATGAATGATGCTATCCTCCAAAAGTATATGTATTTTTTTTACCTGAGTTTTAAGTATATTTCAAAGATAAAATTAAAATTTTCACTTCACACTTTGTAAGAAAAACTCTGAATAAATGGCAGAAAAAGAAGTTCAGAAATACAAAGGAAAGCAGAAAGAACAAATTATGTTGCTTATGAACTATTTTTATCTTGCAGGGGACAGGAGCACTGGATGCTTTATACAAAACAAGCTGCTGCCTAGAGGAACATGTGTTCTAAGAAATTTCCGGGTGTTGATTTTCAAGTCCAACTTGCACAATATTTACTACAAGATGAGCAGAGCAGTGAGAATGACAGAGAGAACTAGATGACCAGCAAACCCTGAGGGGTTGTCTGTAGTGTTCAGTGTCTGCTCCTGTCAGAGGCGCATCCAGGAGCCCACTCAGCTCTTTGGAAGTCTCCACTGACGCCCCAGTAGAGACTGAGGCTGCGCCACCTTCAACGTGCCGACCTGCAGTGACCAGCACAGTGCCTGTTTCTGCAATCAATCCCATCTGCTTTCCCATCTCATATATCCTCAGCAGAGGCAGGCTTTGGGTTGCCCTGAGTTCCCCAAAACAGGTGTTCCCAAGTCAGGAAGAAAGCACGGACGGTATCCAGGGCTGAGGAGGGGTGCTGGACACAGCTCTGCACTGCCGAGGAACTCTGTGCCTGCTCAAAAGCTGCTGTTCTATCTTGCCCTGACAAGACTGCCAGTGTCTGCTGTCCTGGGAGGTAAAACCTGCCTAGCTAAAAGCAAGCTGGGAAACTGGGAAACACTTTCTAGGCTTTCAAGTCTTTGCAGGCTCTGTATTACTACAGTATTTCAACGTCAGCGTACTGTGAAACAACAATATACTACAGTAGTTATTTAACAAATCACACTAAAAAATACAGCTATTCTACCCCCAGGAAAGCTTCCCATCACTTTATGCACCTTCTTACAAGCACTGACTAATTACAGCTTTGCCATGCACTGGCCTAGGTCCAAATAACTGAAATTCCACAGGAAGCACAGGCTGTCATTTTTCAGAAGCTTGAGTAAGCGAAGCAAAATGTCTGTATCTTATTCCTCAAACTGGCTTCAAAATTTAAAGCCTAAGGTAAAACCATATGATTATACTCCCTTTGAGTATCCAGTGATCTAGCACATACATAAGACCTTAAGTAGAAAACATTTAAAATATGTGACAACTGTGATTAAGAGCAGAACTTCAGTAAAGAAATTTCAGTACTTTTTAAAGTTCTCTTAATTTACTTCATATAAACATGTAAAAGAGATTATACTCTCATAAAAAATGTTTGATCAAATTGCTTCCTTGGCAAAGAAGGAGCCCTATCTAGCCTTCTTCACTGTAACACTTAAAAAAATTGTAAGAAAAGTACTTTATTCAACTAAGATATCTTCTTCTAAAAAACCTTCAAGTATCTAGGAGAGATATCTTATATAACTTTATTAGGAAACTGATTGTCTGATATTCAAAATAAATCAACTTCTGTGCATTTAACCATGAAAACAAAAGGTGCATTTATATCAAACAGGTTTCAAACATGAATGCCTGATTTGTTCAGTGTATTTCATTGAATGCCAATGGTTTGGAGACAGCACAATAAATTGGCAATGGTTTAGATTCAGTTGCTGTAACAATTGTTTTCCATTATAATTGATCTTGCCTGTTCCCTTGCAGATCATATTGCCAATCCATGCTTTTACTGTGCCCGAGTCTCCCAGTGCAACCGTCAAAGGTTTGCTGGGTTTCCAGTTCTTGCTGCTCCCTGGCAGGAAGCCTTCACTGCAGGGTGCAGCACAGGAGCAGCTGAGAACAAGCAGCAGCCCCTGCTTTGGTGTGCAGGTCTTGTCAGGCATGGTGCGAGGACTGTTCTGCTGCACAGTTTAAGCCCTTATGTTCCCATGGAAAAACTGCTCCTTCAAAGCCACTAAGCCTTTGGAAAAACCTGCTTCCACACATGTGCAGTGAGCAGTTGGAGGTTAAACGTGCCAAGGACCTGACTTGCATTTCGTTTGTCCCATGCTCACTGCAGCATTTGAGGGGGAGGATGGGATGACAGATGAAACAGCGAACATGAGTTTCATTTTCTGTGACACCCAGTTGGAGGAGCACCTCATGGAAAGCAAGTCAGGAGAGGAGAGAAATGTGGGGACACTGTAGTAGGTAGGAGTGGGTCTGTGGCCGAGCCTCATCCCTAATGAGCTACAACTGTGTGAGCCAGGTGAACCATATCAGAAAGCAATGAGACATGGAATACCGATCAATCACAGAAGGGCACACAGGTGTAGGGGATGTCACAGCAAGGGTATGAAAGGTTGTACTAGAGAATGACAAGTAGTAGATGGCCCAGAGGCCTTTGGAAGGGTGGAAGGGCTTAGCCAGAGCTTGCAGGAGCAGCAGAAGACTTGGAAGGACCTGCCAGCTATACAAAAAAGGGCAGCTGGTCCCACAGCAGCTCCAGAGATTACAAAAAAAGCCAGTGGCCCTGCAGCAACTGTGGAACCTATGAAAGTAGTTATTGACCCGGAGGCAGACACTTAAAGCCTACTGATGGTGATACTTTGTGGACTCTGGGAACTCACAGAGAGAAAACTTCTGCTGTTATATGGGGATACTGTATGTATTGTGGACATCTCAACTGTGACAGAGGAAGACCTGAGAATCAGGCACAAGGTATTTTTGGGGTTCGGTATTGTCTGGAGGAAACCTGTCCCCAGGGAGTGATGAAGAATTTGAGCTCAAAACCAGTGTAGATAGGATCTGAGAAGAGCTCTGTAGGGGGGACACAGAGAAACATAAACTATAAATTGAAAAAAATCCTTAAAGTGGCATGGCAGGGCAGAGCTGGTACAGGGACTAGCAAGGCACAAGAGCAGAAGTCATCAGGGTTAGAGGGACCTGGGGAATAAAGGCTCTGGCGAATGAAAGAGTCTCACCTGCAGTTAAATCTGAGAAGTGAACAAAGATACCTGTATTTTGCTGCTGGTCAAGAAGTGTCGCAGTGAGAAGGCAGAATCTCCTATGATGGTGAGCTGCTGGAAGACCTCCAGTGCTTGGCTCCTTTCCTCGCCTGGTTTGGATGCAAAGGAGTCACTGGGTGCAGAGGCTGGACACCTCTGCCCCATTTTTGTCCGGTACCAGAGGAGTGAGCAGCAGCCAGGACTGACCCCTGCACACATGGAGAAGGGACACGGCTGCCTGAGTCCCGGCTGGCTTCCCACGAGGCCTAAGTGACACTCAGGCTGCGTGCCAGGTGTGGGGACTGGCTGGAGGCTAGAACGCTGCCAGCCAGGCCTTCTGTGGGTCCAATGGGAACAACAGCAAGCAGTGTCCGAGGAGAGGTGAAAGAGGTGGGGAGGCCGTCAGTATGAAGTTCCAAACAGAATTTATTAAGGGGTCTGGGAACAAAGAGATACCCTGCCAGGAGAATTCAGGCACCGAACAGCCCCAAGCACCTCCGTGCAGGGGTTTAAAAGGAGGACGAGATCATGGGGTGGGTACAACTCCTGGGCCAATGGGGTAACTCCAGGGAGGAGAGAGGGAAAGGGTTCCCAATGTGGGGGCAATGGGGAATAAAGGGGAGGAGGAAGGGATCACATTTGCCAATGGGGCACCGAGGAACACAGAAACTTCTGGAAAAAGGAGAGGGGTTACGAGTGACAGGCAGGCTGGGAGAGGAGGGGATACACTGATTGAAGAGGAACATTCGGGAAAATAGGGTAGGGTTTACAATGATAGGGGAAATGTGGTGGCTGCAACTTGGGGAATAAACTATTACAACTTGGGGGAAACAGAGGCACTGAAGTGAAAGAACATAATGCAACAGAGAAGGGTTAAAACTTCTTCCCTTCTGGAGAATCACAGGGCACCATGGAGTGTCATGCAAACAACTGAAAATAAAACAAGCTCATGTCTGGTATTTTAAAAGTTTAGGGATCTGCACAACAAGATAGGCCTCCCCAGAATCTGCCTGGAAACAGAGTGCTGTGATAGCTGCACCAGCCAAACATGAGGAGTTGTCAGAATCAAATGCATGTCCCTTCAGAATCAGCAATCCCTTTTTCAAGGCACTAATGGACTGGGCTTTTGGGCCAGATCAGGGGTTTGTGGGGTGGAAAATGTCTGAATATCTAACTTTTCCCCACTTTGAAATGGTTTCACTTGTGGCAAGAACTTAGGAAGAGGTGAAGGAGTGCAGGGGGGAATGCAGGAGTGGGAAGGATGGTCTCATGCTGAAGTGCTTCAACTCCCAAGAGAAACCAAATCTGTGCTCCACAGTTGTCATTGCCTTACCTGGGAACTCAGACTCTCTCAATGAGCTCTGGAAACCAGGGTGGGCCAAGAGACTGTAACATTTCTAGGGCAGTTGGATTTGGCCCATTATTCACTACCCTAACAATCAAAATAGTCAGTAAGAAACCCTCAGAGTATTGTCATGAGTACAAAAGTCCAAAGAAATAAAACATCACCCTGTTTTGCAAATTGAGCAATTCAGGGTTTGGGGTATGAAGTATATCTGACATCTGTGAACTCTCATGACAATTTTGAATCTGTGTCAGGGGTATTTTATTCCAAATGTCTGCAGAAGACAAAGCTCACACTAGTGATATTTATTGTTAGTAGTGTGCATGAAAAAAAGTAACAAACTAAACAAAACAAAAGGCTTCGTTGTTCTCCAGGCAAGGAAGGTAGAAGCAGATATTTGATTATTTCAGGCATATTTAAGCTGGAATATGTCCCTGTCATTTCCATAGGAACAGAGATAAAATAATGAGAGAAAAATTTCCAAGAAAGTGGGCACATGATCAATTATGAAGAACATATAAGGCAAATATGAGATACAAAGTGTCATGGATAATGGAGTACTATGCCCCTGAGAACTTTGTATTTTATGATTGAAAAGAATTTCTCTTAAATGGCAAAAACCCCCAGCCCAAACCTAGTATTTTTCCTATTTTGTATTTCATCACAGAATGGCATTTTTAGGTTATCCAGAGGAGCTAGTAGGAAATATATGAGTATGCAGTTTGCAAAGAATTTAAGAAAATATGGAAAGGCAAAGCCTTCCAAAAATATTCAGAAGTAATATTGCTTATTGCTTTGCTGTAGATCTAAAAGCAGCTATTCAGCTCTCCTCCTCAGCATAGCACTGCACTAAAGCAATTACATCACCAAATGAGCTTTTGAATCAAAAGCGAAAGCTTTACTGAAGACAGCAACAAAGAAAGTGGAAACTTCACTAGTGATTTTGGATCCTGTTTTAATTTTTTTTTCCAAAAAAGTTTTTGAAAGTAGTTAATATATCGTGGCAGTATTTTGAATCACTCATCTGGATGGATTTTGTTGTGTGGGTTTTCTCAGAACTAGTGATTTAACTCTCTGCCACAGCAGTGCTGTGCATATGTCTCGTTGACAAGAAATTTCCATTACTGTTTTTAGAGAATAGCCAGGAATGACCCCAAAGTTTCACTTCTGTGTGATAATATTGTTTGTGTATCTCCTATTAAACACAGAGAGATAGAGTTCTTGTTCTTTCATGGGGATTAATTTCCATTTATCAACCCTGAATATCATCTGATCTTCACCTAGTCATTCAGCACTGTGAATTTTCTGCATCTCTGCAGGAATTTACCTTCGAAATTACCTATCCTGAATAATTTCAAAAATTCTGCAAAATTGGTTCCCCACTGTTTACCTTTTTTTTGTTCTCATTTGTGAATATCCTGGTAATGACAGGTCCTACTACATAGCTTTTAAGCCTCTCAATAATATAAAATGTTCATTTACTAGCATATGTTGTTACAACAGAACAGACTCAAAAATTATTTTGGTTAATTGAAGGAAAACTTCAGTAGTTTTTACTGAAAGCCCTTGTTGGCCTAGTTTATTAATCCAATGTATACTGGAATGACAGGTCCACCTAACCAGTGTACGGCCATCTTAACAGAATACTTAGAGTTTCACAAGCCATTCCTGTGACTCATCCCAAATCTATAATTTCATCCATATTTATTAATTCCATTTCTCATTACAGTTCCTTGCCAATCTGGCTGGTGCTAAAGACTGGTTGGTCTTTCCCAAGATGGCCTGACTCAGCCTTTAAGATAATTATGGTACCATATTAACCATTTCTTTTATTCCCCTGATTCTCGGTGCAGCAGCAGCAGGTAGGTTATTTGCTTAATAGTTGGTCAAGTCTATGATTCTACAGAGTTCACAGATCTGAATTTCTTTTTAAAAACAGGAGCTTTGCATTTAGTTTATTGATTTCTGAAATGCTTGATGATAACAATTCTGGCTGACATGATCAATTTCCCATGATTCTGATCTCTGCTTCTCTGCAACAGTGATAAATTCTCCACCTTCCTTTGCAATAAGCAAGGATCAAAGCTTTTCATCTTCGTTGTCTATTTGTCCTACTGACTCTGGCAAACTCCCTCTGATATGTTTGAAGAATTTCTGATTATTGGCATTTATGTCTTCACCAAGTCGCTCCTGACTTTTTCTTTTTTTCTGGCTGCTTTACTGTTCATTGGTATTTTATTTGCTATATCTTTTTTTCATGTGGATACCACTGCCACTTTTACAGTCTGGAGCTTTTTTCACTTTACTCTTCTGTTCTGATATTCCAGCTTTAAGGTGTGGGAATGGTCCTCTTAGGCCCTAAGTTTCTAGTATAATGTGTTTTAATAGCGTTTTACCTCATTGTCTGCTCATATTAAATGTTTCTTTAAAAAGCTTACTCATTTTAGGGTAGTTTTTTTTCCATTCCAACATTTCATTCTACTGTGAGGGATATCCATTGTTTCTGTCTCAGTACTGCTATTAAATCCATATATCTTCTGGTCACTGACATTGGATGGTTCTTCCATCTGTACACCCTCAGCCTCCTGCCCTGGGACCTCCTCAGAACTAATAGTTACTTGACCTCCTGTGGGTCTGTGGACTGTTTGCCATAAAAGCAGGCACTAATGGGGTGACTGCATCTTGAAATTAAATTTAGCCAGGGTATATGAGGTGATATCTCCCAATGCTGTTCTCTGTTTTCTGCCCTGATTTGCCTCCTTCAAAAATGATTTTCAGCACAACTCTCAGAACTCACTCCCACTGACAAGCCTGCAGGAGGAAGACAAACTGTTTAGATACATTCATCTTGCTGAGTTCTCTACCAATCATCTCCACAAAGCGAGAAAAACTGCAGAGTGGAAGGCAGATGATAGAAATGTGCAGTCTCTTTCCCTCTTCCCTGCCCACCAGAAAACACCTCCCTTCCTGTGCTTCCAAGTGCGCATCACTCCTTCTACACTTACCTGGTGCTCAAGATCAGCCACAAAAACTCTCACAGGAAAAGATACCCAGTTCCCATAGTTTAAACCAATTCAGCACTGAAGAGGTTTATCCATTAAGGAACATATAACTGGCACATCAGGATGAATCCTTGTCACACCCTCTAACCCACTGATCCCCATCCCGGTGAGAAAGCCCACCACAAGGTTGCAAACACCTGAGTGAGGTCAGCTCAGGTAAGGTCCCCCTCTGCTGCACTCTGCAGTTCCCTGCCCGTGGGAATCTGGCTGTGCCATCCCACTGAACAAAGGTAGACAGGACATCAGGGCAGTTTTGACTCCTGCTGTTTCCACTCAGATATCTTTGGTGTTATTAAAAATGTTCATGCTTCTGTTATACTTCCTTTTAGTCTTTTCCCTCATTGCTAAAGCTTTGCAATTTCCTATTCACTTTTTGATCTGGCCATCTTCCTTTTTAACTTGGTGGGTTTGGGGTCAGTGCATCCCAGCCAGTTTTATGTATTTGATATATGCATAAACTGTTCACACCGTGCTCTTATCCTACAAACTATGGTTAAACAGTCCACTTGCCAAGAGTATGCCATGCAGGCACCCCCCAAAAGGTGCAAGTCAATAATCTCTGGCTCTCAGTCCACAAAGGAAAAAGTGACAAGTGTCCTTGAGGACAGAGGTGAATTGGTCCAGCTGAGCATAGGACAGGTGCCTGGTATTTTTTACATCTCTCTGGACTATTCTGATAGCTGTCTCAAGTAGTAAGGCTTTTTCTTTAGTGTCCTACGGGAACCCAGTGCTCTACCCCGATGCTGAGTAAGACTCTCCTGCAGATGAGTTGTATTTGGTGCCTGGAAGTGAAAACCATTAACCATAAACATAAAGAGAGAAATTTTCTTAGATTCTCTTTCACTTTTTTTTATCCATAATGTATGAATTCAAGATGACAAGTGGCCGAGAAAGTCATAAGGATTTTGTGACATGGAAACAATTAAATCAGTTTGATTGTAAACCTTGTGTTGGCCCATGGAGGAAAGTAAGAGATTACTGAAACAAAATGGTTGGTAGGCTGAAAATGATCTTAAAGTACATTAGCTGATCCACACTAAATCTGGGACAGGGTAGCTTGTTCCAAAACTTCCTCACATTTCTGTGAGCACTGAAACAGAGAAAAGCCTCTGAACTTTCCTTTAGAGGCTCCTAACTTCCTTAAGAGTCCAGAAGAAAAAGACTGAAAAGAATTGACTGCAAGAGGATGGCAGAAACAGTTTACACTGAAAGAAAAATAACGTTTTAAGCAAAACCAAGACACTCAAGTGTTGGCCTGTCAAACTAATTGTATTAGTAAACAAGGTAAATTGTAGAAATGGGAAATAAACATTTTTTTAAATCAGATTTTCTCTTCACTACCATAAAATAATCAGACTGATGAAATGGAAGGGGGACATTTATTGCCTTTCTTTACAAAATGTCATGTGAAGTTCTCTGTCCTGCCAATTAGTATTGATTTACTTCACTTGATGTTTCCATTCTAACAATAAATTAATAGAAACTGAAATATAATTAGTGAAATAATTTTTTCATTAGACTGCTCCAGACCTAGTCAATACCTTAAGAGAGTTGGCAGTTCATTGTTTGCAATGATACCTAATGGTGTTGCCACTGGCTTTAGATTTTCATTTAAGACCTTTATAAAAATAAGCTAGTCTGCAAAATAAAACATGTTTTAGAAAAGATTTCGGTGTTCTAGTTGCTGCAAAGTTAAGTGACATACAGATAGATGTAAATGCTGGATGATAAATTGCTTTAAAATAATGATGATATTTGCTCTGGCTTTGAATTGTTGCTTTTTTTGAAGCAGAAGTGAGATGCATCTGCTTTCATAGACAAGCTAAGTCACATTTATATCAAATCCAAGAAAACAGAGTAGACAAGCTAGTATAATAACATTCTTTTTTTTTTTTGACCTGTGCTTCTTCAGAAAATGTTTTCTGTGGCTGTAGTTCTACAACATTTCAGAGAGTTATCCCATCAAATCCTTGGTTTGATCTTTCAAGCAAAAGATCAGCACTGGGCCTATGAACAAATATAAATAGCCTTCTATTATGTAATTTCTTGCTTTCTGTTTTCAGGGATTTCATTTATATCTCCTCATTCCTTTAACACTCGTCTGCTTGCAGTTCTGTCTGTTGTTTTACAGTCAGCTTCTAAGCTCCTCAGGGACAGAAATCCTTCTTTGTTGTGAATCTGGGCAGTGTCTCACTCAAAAGGGTCAAGGTCTAGGTCTGGAAGCATGAGTTTCATGGTGCAAAGCCACCAGACCTCCCAGCACTCTTCCCTGCAGATTTTCTCAAGCACTTCAGGGGTGATTGGCACAGTTTTAGTTGAGATAACTCAGGGCTGATCTGCTTTGCTCTGTGAGGAGGGCTCTGTCTCTGAGATGGCCAACAAAGCTTCATTGCAGTCACGTTCTGACTGTGGATACTGTTGGGATCTGATTCGTAGGAGCAAAGGGTGGTATCTGCTTTTGAATTTTGTGAATTGCTTCCTGGCTGCTACTGGCCTTATCACCTTAATCTAAAGTGACTGCAGAGGAATTCTGAACAGGCTTAATCTATGTAGACATGGGTCTATGCAGACACCTAGGACTGTAGGTGCTCACACTCAGCTCAGTAAATGTCACACCTAATGTCTTGATCTCTGCCTGCAAATGCAGACAATTCTCTCTCCTTAATTTTGAACCTGCAAGATTAATGAGAGTCCAGTTGTTCTGTTCCACTATCTCAAATTAATGAGGAATGACCCAATATAAGAAGTATCTTATGGGTCCTTCTCTGGGTCTGTGGAAGGACCTGCTGGGGTGACTCCAGAGGAGGCCACAAAGGTGATCAGAGGACAGGATCACCTCTGCTGTGGAGAGGCAAAGAAAGTATCTCAGCCTTTTGCTCATCCTTGGTTCCCTCCTGTGCCCAATAAAGGATGGAGATTTTCCTTAGCCCTCCTTTTGCTGTTAACGTATTTATAAAAACATTCTCTGTTACCTTTTACAGCAGTGGCCTTGCAGAATTTGTGTTTCACAATGCTAGCTAACAAAAATGCATAAATAAGTACATTTTAAAAGTAAATCAAGAGGCAGACTGAGTTGAATATGAAAACATATAGCTGTAGATTTGAACTGTGCTGGTCAAGATTTCCCAAAAGCAGCCTCAGTAATTACTTCGGCACTGAGAGACAAATGGAAATCTAAAAGCTTCTAAAAAATGAAGAAGCTTATAATTCTTTCTGAATGTAACCAAAGGACAATTACAGACCATACCAAGCCACTAATAACCTCTCAAAAGCATGAGAAAATTTGAAAACAGAAAACCATTAGGGGAGTCTTCTGAGTAAGAAGCACCAAGTATACAGGAAAAAACCTCTAAATATATGCTTCCACAGGAATCTGCGAAAATTAAAATAGAGATCTAGCTCTAGGGAAGGGTTAGTAACACAAAGGTTAGTGTTTTCCATTTTATTCTGTGTTTTCTTTTCAACAACAGAATTCCATCCCTTTCTTCTAATACTACCCCTGTGTTCACTAAGTTATTTTCATGAAAGATAAGTAGACATCCTGATCAGTTCTGTTCAGATGTATTGCTTTTTTTTCCCCTCTAAAGTAAAACTATTACTTTTAAAATTCAGTGCTAATAAAGAAATTAAATTAACTGTTATTAAGTGAGTTCAAGCAGCATGAGGCTCAAGAGCAGCCTTCAGATAAACTGTTTTCTCTTTTGGGTATTCAATTGTACTTACATCATCAAAGCACCAGTATCCAAAGCACTGCCAAAAGTCACAGGATTTATCTTCAATTTATTACTACTTCAACTTTCCTTTGACTCTTGAGATAGTTTATGGGAAGATTTCAACAGGTAACCACACAACCCCAATGGCACTAAATGGCTAAGGTCTTAAGCGGTCCCAAAAACAGTCAAAAAAAAAAAAAAAAAAGGTCAGAGTCTTCATTAAAAAGCAAAAAAACATAGAGGCTTCTTCACATCTTCAAATAAAGCAGTAGTCACTATTTGGATAGCAAAGCTTCAGACTTAATATCGGATTTTGAAAAAATAAAAATCTAAATTTATAGACTAATGTCACCCAAACAACACACCCACTTACTGGCAGCTTTCCTTCCACTACAAGAAATAGACCCTTTATGGGAAGTCTCCTAACTTTGAGTCAGACCAGCCACGAGAAATTAATGTTTCTGATTCTGTTAAATATATTAAGTTTGTAGCAAACTACCTTTCAATCAGAGATGGTCAGGCAAAAGGCATCATTACAGAATGAATGGAAAAGGAAAATTAATGCAATATTATTTGTCTGCACATAATTGTAAGCCACGGATTCTAAATGTTCCTTTAATTCCAATGGGAATGTGAACAAATAATTCAACAAGTCATTTAAAAATATATACAGACCCAAGATTGTCAGAATCTTTTGCTGAAGTAGGTCTGATGTATGTTGTGGACTGGTTTCAGATGCTTAAACAATCACCATCAAAGTTACTGGCAAAAATCAGGTTTTAATATCAACTTGTGTAAGCGCTACTTTGTAACAGAGATTCATGACGAGGCTTACTCTGTTACTTACCACATAGATGAGGCACACATAGGAAAATTGGATTAGAATCAATTTAGAATTATTTACACAAAGACCAGGGTTGCAAAAGGGTAAGGGTGCAAAGGATATAGAAAGGGTTTAGCAACACTTAAGTTCAGTAACAATGGTACCATTCCACTCAGGCTACAGTTCAGGTAAATGATTTTCCAAGGCTAAGGAGAATAGCTGCTTATCCTTTTTTCCCACCATGGTTGGGAAGAGGATGCTCCAGTTACCACCTCTTCTGTGCAGGAGCTCCTGGTATGGTCAGGGATGCTTCACCACCACAGTGTAAAACTCTTAATGGGAATGGACCCAAAAAGGTGTCTCTGGATGCAATTTCTAGGAAAACTGGCTGAGAAAGAAAGAAGAGAAAAGAGCAACCTGATAGGAGAAGCAGTCAATAAGTAAATAACCCTGCTGCAGGGTTGATTAAAAAGAAATTACTTGTTTAAAGAAAGAAAATTCTTATTACGTAATCTAAAAATTAATTACTGTCATTTTAACACTACTTGCTAGACATAAAAGCCTTTACTGCATTAGTTTTATGTAGACTATTGCATAATATTTGTAATTACATGTTTCTTTTGAACTTCTTAACCTCTATGGAAACTATTAAAGCAAGCCAAGTGAAAGAAAATGTTGTCACTGGACGTTTGTACACTTGTCATGGCACAGTATGTACCAAAGTGGTCATTCTAAAGACAAAAGGATAAGGACTCAGCTTATTCAGGAACCAAAGGAAATCATGGGTAATTTCAATGTTAAATTAACACATAAAATCAGTAAATTATTTATATACCGTCGTGGGAAGATGTCCATGAAAAGAAACTTCAGGAAAGTCAAAAAGAGTAAGCAGAAATCTCACCATATGAAGAAAATAGATATTAAAGACTCCTGCATCAGGACATCTATTTCTGTGACCATAAATCAAGAAATACAGTGTATTGCTCTGAAAAAAAATGTAATTTGCATAATCCTGGGTATCAACATTAATTTTATTTTCAAATGCATGGAATAAAAAGTATGTTCTTGCAACTGGAAATGTCCAGGAAGAGAATGTTCCAGCCATAAACACAACCTGGCTTTTCTTTTTTATGCTTTTTTTTGTTTGCCTTTTTTTCACCTTTTTTCTCTTTTTTTGATGGGTTCTATTTTTACTCTTGAAAAACACTTTAAAGAGTACCCATTGTGCCTCTGTATAAAATAGAAAAATTATTTAAACTGTAAATTCATTTCAAAATATATGTCCTTGTTTTCTTAACTAGTTTTAATCTCCTTCTTATAAGAGCATAAGTTTATTATAAGATATATTATTTCAATCTATCTTTATTAAAGGATAATACATATATAGTAAATCACTTTTAAATGTTCAGTTCAGCTAGAAAAAGATTGGATGAATAACAAAGATGTTGTTACTCAAAGCCTGTCTTTTCATTTAATTATTGTATTATTGTAATTTTCTAGCTGAGGCACAGACAGCACGTTAACAAATTGTTTTACTACTAAAAATACTAGGAAACACCCATTATTCTAATGCCAAGAAATTGAAACTCTGAAGGCTCTCTTCACCAGGTTAGCCAATGGCCTGACAGACACAGCTCCAGATGTAGACTCCAGGTAGTCTATTTAGACTGCTCCAGATGAAATTGAGATGTCTGTATGTGAGTAAATGTTTGAAGCCCCCATTATAGCTGCTGGAGTCTAAAAGTTTCAGTCCCTAGAAAACTAAGAGGTGCCTGCTGTGAGCAGGATCCCACACACAAGTTTCTTAGAAACATGTTCCTTCTTTCCTTTCCAATTGAAATACAACCAGTGCCCAGAATAAAGTCACATTTTAATATATTTTTCTCATTCATGTCCAGGAGTTTTATTCTTCGGTGAGAGACAGCACTTCAAGGAGCTATCTGTGTAGTCCTGCTCAAAGTGAGATGTGCAGACATTCACAAACTTTCCTGCCAAGAGGAAAGTAAGAATAAAAGGGCAGCTTCCATAGCCTTGCTAGACACTCCTTGCTGGTCTCAAATTAAAGCTACAGGGTCTTGATTTGAGGCTGACACTGGCACCTGCTCAGTGGTTTCAGAGACTTTTGTGTCTCGGCAGGGATACTGCACTTGTGAATTACCACACAGCAACAGTAGCCTGCACTCATTGCTTGGGGATTGTCTGAGCCCCCTTGACTACTGGGATTTGTAATAAATTCAGAAGTAGTCCCCAGCTAGTCACCCAGCTCCTGCTATCTGGAAAGTTACTGCTTTTCTAACCCTCCTGCTGTGACCCAGTCAGTAGCCAAAACCAGTGCCCTGGGTGGCTCTGGAGAACCAGTTTCTGCAATGCTGTAAGAGATGTTTGCCAGAGCAGTGGTTTTCACTGAGCTGTGTAAGCCTGTTCCTGGAGTTCAGTGCTTTAACCACGCTGCATTTTGCTCCTAGGGCTGCACGCTACAGGGGGGGTTATGGAATCAATTTTCACAAAGGGGAGGAAGTTCAGGCTCAGGAGCTCCAATGTTTTAGCATTTCCCAAGAACATTAGATTAGGCTGTCTTTTCCTTATGCTCCAAAACATGGATGTTTTGTGAAACAAATCTCAAAATAAACTTCATTTGATTAATATTTCATATTTCATTTATGAACTCTGGTTAAGCAGAATTTGACACTCATAGCCTTTACATTAATATTTTTGTCAGGGCTCAGACAATTCTGTTCTTTCAGCAGACAGAATGAACATATAAAATAACAAAGGCCAGGATACCCTGGCTTGGTGGGGAACAGGTTCAAACTCTGCATACCTCTGCCCATAGCTATTATGCCCAGTAGTGTACCTAAGGCTCACAGTATTGTCAGTTCCCCTCAACTCCATTGGCATTGCAAATTTTGATAACTTGCAGCACCTAAAACAGAAATGAAATTTCTAAAGCAGCACAAATAATACTCTCAAAACTAATTTCATGAGGCTTTAAAAAACCCTAATTTAAAATGTTCTTTTTTAATCACAAATTTCGCAAAGGGCATTCTGTAATACAGAATTTATTCATTCACGTAAAATGCCCGAGATCTGCCAAACTATGAATTAATAATGATAGCTAGTATTTTATGTCAAATCAATCTTACCACTTTCCCTTCTGAGGGAAAGTTCGTGATATTTTGTTATCTGCTTCAAGTGATTTCAGTGGACTTCAAGCAAGCAAGTTCAGCAGTGGACATGTTGAACCCTTCACTGCCTTTCTCAGCAAGGTGATAGTGGGGTCTGTGACATCTGTTTGTTTGTGCTTGGGTGTGGGGATCTCTGGGTTGTTACTGTGTCCCTAGTGGGAATAATTCCAGTAGCTGCAATGAATGCAGGACCAAGCCATTAGGTGGAAAGCATATGACTTAGGGCAAAAGACAAATAAACTGTATGTTTATAGGCTGCAAAATGGAGCAAGAAGACAACCAAGGAAAGATGAGGTTAGTCCATCATCAGGGCTGCATTTCAAAGATTCACCTATCCAAAGGGAGAGAGAAAGAAGACTTGGTTTCATTAGCACACACACAGTCTGCACAGAACGAGAGATATTTCTGTGTCTTCCTCTTTGATAAATGAATGGCAAAGGATCAAACACACAAAAGCTGGGGACAGTAAATCCCACAATGTAATCCTCCTCCCCATCTCCCTTCACCCAAAAATGACTGCTGGACTCTGTTTGAAGACACGATTTGTGGCCAGACTACTCACTTCTTTTATTTTTTCCCCTTGCAGTCCATGTAACATAAAGTGTGGGCATAGCTGAGGGAACAAAGGCTGGGAAAGTCCAAGAGTCTAGATCATTCACAGGTTTCAGCAAAAGAATAGAGGTTCAGCAAAAGGAGGTATAGAGACTGCCCCTAGCCAGGACTGCCTACAGACTTTTTCCTTAACAAAATGTGCCTGAGACAGTAGCGAGCTGAGCTCAACCCAGTACCCCGGTGTCCCTCACCAGCACAACACACCTGCTTACAACGCCCTACAACCACATTTCCTTCACCACCACCCTAGAAACAACCTGGGATCCTCCCCAAGCTGCTGCATCCCAGTGAGTGACCAGATGCTTCCCTTACTGCCCTCACACCCCACTAAGAAATCATCCAGTGAGCCCACCAGTGCAGCCATTAATCGCTGAGAGAACAGGAGGAGCAGCCTTAAAACACAGCACTGCAGCCAAGCAAAACAATTTGGGCTTTTTTTATAGCATATTCTAAAAGATCTGGAAGGACATGCTTTTTGCTTATCTGCCTTCCAAATAACCTATTGCCTGTTCCTCATTAGTGCACATTAACACAAGCTGGGGAGACAACCTGGCATTACAAAGGATACTGAGGGATTATGAGCTTCTGTGGTTTGTAAAATGTAAATTTACATTTGAGGGCAGGCAGGGGACATCAGATAACTCTGTTTCCCCTGCAGGGATTTTTGGAAATTGCTCCATATCAGATCATGCAGTGGAAAATGCTTTCAGGCCTGGAGCATGAGGTAAGGAGTCAACTGAGCAACACAGAACACAAAGGCGACAGCCTTCTGAAAGACTGGATGGAGCCTGACTCACCACCACAAGAGAGTTTTTTTAAATCACGTTGGTTGGTTTATTGATGGCACTTTCATACTCTCCGTTGAAGTCAGTGGCCTGCTAAGCATTTGATTTATTGTGAGTTTCACCACTGAAAAAGAGCTGTTCAGCACTCAGCTCTGGCAGATTTAGCCAAAGTTTCAGCCAAAGGCTCGACTGCAACGTACCTTCAGGTACAGATGGCTCAGATGTTACCTTCAGTGTTGTTTTCTGAGCAGATAGGCAGAAATCCTCCAAAAGCCCTGACTGCAGGACAGAGATTTTTGCCTGTCCTGAGCTGAGACACTCTGTTGGGTTTTCCCTCAATCCAACAGTTTGTGGCAGGGCTGAGCAAATGGAATCTTGAACAGGTTATGTGAAGAGCTTCCCTCCTCACTACAAGTAGATTGTGGCAAGAGGTCCTGCTTTTACCTTCCTACATATTTATGCAGATGAAGGATGAGTCCATCCAGCAACATGAATGCAGAAATCCAGCCCATCTGACTACTTCTATTCTCAGTGCTCAGACACATAACAACAATATTTGTGTCTTAGCACAAAGCTATTTTACTGTGGTCTTTATTATGCTTTTCTTTGCATTTGAGAGGGGCTGAGCATGTACCAATACTCAGTCGTAGCTGATTTTGTGGGATCCCTAAGTAGCAGTGGCAGTAAAAGCAGTGGAATTAGGGTTGCATTGCACACCTGAAGTGTTGTGCTTAGAGCACAGACATCCCCAGTCCCAGGGGGCTTGGTTCTTGATGCTCAGCCAGTAACAAATCCCATCATATCCTCATCACCCAACAATGTGGTGAAGACACCAGCTGTTCTGCAGGGTCGTTGTTCACCAGGTTAAGTGGGTACCACCACCTCGAGCTTTGGCTGCACAGAGGTCTAAACCACACTGGTTGACACAAACACCTCCTTCGCACCTATTTCTTATTACATTCGTATTTTTTGTTTCTTTTTCATTTAGTGAGAGGAAAAGAAATATGATTTGGCTGTTTGTCTGAGCTCAAGTAGCATAAATCACTGGCTGATGCCCATGGTGACAAATGAGCATCTTCCTCTGTCAGAAGCAAACTCTGTGGGGAGTGACACGTAGAGCTGAGCTTGCTTCACAACAGGGAGCTTCTGAAAGTCCTTTCTCTCTGCTTTCCTATGAGGCTATGCTGCTTTGAGGAAACATTTCTGAGGAAAGCTATGAGTAGTGAGAAAGCACAAGCTGTACTTTACAATGCTGAATAATTCACACATCATGTATATGGACAGAAAGCTGTAAATTATCTCAAGCTTAGATGAAAGATAAACAATCTTATTATAAGAAATTAATTGATATAGACTCATTTATCTCCTGGACTCCATGTACGAACCTAGCCTGAAGAGATGGATACATAATTCCCATGTCAAGCAACAGCATTGCTACTGATCTAAAAGTATACCAAGAGAAGACATCCTTGTAGTCCGAAGACATACATAAGTTACTGTTATACATCTATATCATACAGTTATTTTGTACAGAAAGTCAGATTTACACAACAGAATTTAATAAATACAGGTCTTGGCATTAGCTGGATTGTCATATATTTTGGAAGAATTTCAAGACTTACTTAACTTAGTTTTACAGTTGCTGCAATACACAGAGGTACCATTGAGTCAGAATTCATCTAAACCCCCAAGGTAAAACAAATGTCACAGGTAGCAGCCAGGTCCTTCTCCTCTGAAATGCCTACACCATACGTCAGTGCCAGGATCCAGTGCTGACCTATGCTGAGGCATTTTGACTTCTCCTTGGTGTTGCAATGATATTCCCAGCATTCATGTTAAAAATCAGGGGCTCAGCTCAGCTCCTGAGTTTTTTCCAAGCTCAAGAGCAGTTCTTCCCTCTCCTAGAACCTGCTGTGGTCTCTGCTATGATTTACTAACTTCACATATCTGATTTCAAGTTTCATTAGAAATTTTTCAGAACTTCAGGTGGAAGCCTTTGTGACAACTGACAGAGTCTTGACATAGCAGGGAGTAAAACTTCAAGACCGAGACTGAGGAATTAGCCTGAGAGTATCCAAATCCATGGATGTGTGCTATGAGTCCCTCTCCCTAATGCTGTCTAGTGGATCAGCCCTATACAGGAGCAAAGGAAAACTATGGCCCATGAAGGAAATAACAAAATATAAAAGGAGAATTTTTACCTCTACAAATCACTCCATTAAAAAGGTAAGTAGACTTGGTCCTATCTCCACAAATACATGGAATACTGTACAGGAACATAAGACTAGACAGGAATTCTTCCATTGTCATGCCCAGTTTCCCAGGCACAATTTAATCTGCTACTGATTTGTCTCCTTCTGGCTCTTCAGCTGACAAATCTGACTTTACCTGTTTCTCATACCATGATCTCCCTCTTACCACACTGAGGCAATTAATAGCATGGAAGAGTGCTTGGAAAGAGGTAATACAACTTCTCTCTGTGCTGTTCCAGGGAGCTTTCCCTGTAAGTGGATGTGCTCTACCCAGTGAGGATTCCTCCTGGAAAACCCACGGACAATAATGCCACCATAGTTGACATATCCATTTTCCAGATACCTTTATCTTTGGGATGGCTGGAAGTTCCTGAGGAGGATCATCTCTGTAGATGTGTTTATGATTATAGCCCATCCTTGTGTAACATTATACTCTGTAGTTATTGCTAATATCAACAGCGATTTCACTACCAATTCTCAATTTGCTAAGCACAGTGACTGCAAATTACCCTTGATTTGTTTTCATCATTTACAACAAACTCCCAAAACACAAGTCAACATGTCCATCTTATTTATCACTGCAGCCTATTTTTAATTCAGCGTTTTTGAAACACTAGATTTGCTTATTGCTGTCTTTGCACAGAATAATGTCCCAATATTGTAATATTTATATCAGAAAATACCAACAGCTAGATTTGTAAAAACAAAATTGAATAACTTTGAATTTATTTGAATACACTTTGATTAGCAACCAAAAAATGTTGCTTATAAAATAGAATGGACTGGAACTGCAGCTTCCCATTTCCTGATATCACAGATGTCATGTTATTATGCCTCAGTCAACAGATATGCCAACAGCAAGGCAGCTACTAGACTTTATAAACTTCCTCCTAAGTCTGTATTGCCAACTATTCTGACTATGATATGGAGTCCCACAATTACTTCCACCAGAAAATGCAGTAATTTGTAAGATGTAGAAACCTGCTGGATATAAGCCAATATTCCTGTATTGGTAAAATATTAATAACTTAATAACAGTATATGAGATTCCTTAGCATGAAGGAAAGGCCAAAAATAGCTGTCATTATCCCAGATGGAAAGATAAAAATTACCTTTCAGACTTATCTCTTTAAATTAGTATTTACAAACCAGCAAAGACTGAGTCCACTCTGAGGATCACCAATACACATTTCAGTGAACTCAGCAGTCAGGTATTATTGACCCAAATGAAACTCAAATTTGATCATCTTTGGCAGTTTTAACAGGGGGAAAAATGACTAAAAGATGTGACTGGAACCCTTACTCCTTGTCTGCCTTTACTTTTGCCGTGACACCTATGTTTACTACTGGTTGGCTGAAGGCTAAAATCCCTACAAAGTACCTGTTTTGCCTATTTCTGGTGTCATTTTTGTAAAGCTCCCCTGTTTCTCTGTGTAATCAGATGCTGTGTGTTTATTAACCACTATTAACCACAGATCACTCCAGAAAGAGACACTGCAGTACTGACATGAAACAGGACTCAGTAGGATGAGGTTTAGGTTCTACCAGATGGCCAATGTAAAAAACCCCATCACTGTGTGTTGCCAGCAGTTCCAGCAGGATAATATTCCCAAAACATGAATGAAGTAGTAGCTCCACACACACCAATCCCTCTTGGTATTGCTGTGGTTCAAGAGTCACTGGGGGTCTGCTGCAGAGTATTCCACTGCCTTAGGCTGGAGCAGCCTCCAGGTACATACCAGTTCCAGAGGGCAGGATGCTCTGTTTGTTCAGAACCAAAAATCACTGATGAAGAGACATGAAAATACTGCCTGGCTCTTATCTGTGCCAGATCTTGCTTGTAATTAAATAGAGAATTCAGGTTTCCAGCCTGGTCAGTCCAGTTTTGCCATAAGCAATACATTCATTTTAACCTGTATCCCCCCAAAGTCAAATATTAAAGTAAACACACAACACTCATTTCTTCCAAACTATGCATTTACCTCATTTAATGGTTTCAGAGCCACATTTCCTTCTCCTTCCTCCAAAAGCCAGTCTTGCTGCTAGAGATTGATTTTATTCTGTTATTTCTTAATATTCTGGGTAGTCAAAATTGAAGTGTTATTTCTACTTGGCTTGATTTTTTCTGTTCTTGAATTAATGCAATCTTTTCCAGAGGTAAACATCATGACTATTTAATAAAAAATACATCTATATTGAAGGGCAAAGGCAGGAATTGTGACAACAAACCTGGTACCTCAGGACACAGTATAATAGATGAAATTATTTAACCACAAGAATTTGTTGTGGGATCTTGCAGAGAATGTGAATAGGGGCTTGAAGATAATTTCACTGATTTCCCATAGGAGACAGATCTCAACTTAATAAAATTGTTCTTAACAAAAAGAGAATAACAAATGAGGTTTTTACTGACAGACTGAGGAAATACTGCTTCTAAGTTATTTTTGACACAGATTCAAAAGTAACAAGCAAAAGAACATTTCCTTTGTTTATGAATACAAGCCGCACTTTATTGAGATTCTGGTGTTTTTAATAGATAGGTCAAAACAAGTTTAAATGATTCCCTGTGTTTTCATGGTGTATTGTTTTGCATTTGGAATAGGGCAGGAAAATCACCCCAAGGAGAATGGCAAGGCAAGTGGTTTGCCTCTGATGCAGGGAGAATTTTGTGATCTGACAAGGGTATGTGTGCACATCCTCTGAGTGATGTGGGACACATCCATCAATACCACCAGCATCCACTGCTTTCAACCACTGTCATGAACTTTAATTACTTTTCAAGTGTGTTGGATTATGGTAGTAAAGATATTAGGAACAATTAGCAGCAGCTAAACTACCTTCTTAAAATCCCTTCCGTGGTCCTAAGACAGGGCATCCGGCAACATGGAGAGAAAAATGAAAGTGGGACATAAGAATAGACAGAGTAATTTGACAGAATGATGTGTGCAAAATGTAATCATTGTAGATGTATTTTAGGCAAAAGGTGTTTTGTACAGCTAAATTATGGCAATTGTCAATGTATCTAAATCTGAATGAACGTACAGGAAAAAAACACTTTAAGTTACATGACAATCACACTTCTGAAATATCTTTGTCTTTCATTCCTTTCTTCTTTTCTTATGTGAACTTGCTTACATAGACATGTAATTTCATAAATTGGAATTCATAAATTGTCATAAAATGTCAGTTGGGAAATATTCAGTCTACAGTGAAGAAATTCCATTCACTAACACTGAGATAGTTAAATAGATTATAAATATATGAATAGAATAATATATTACTATGTTATAAAACTGAACATTACTATAGTATATATCATATAGAACATTACTATAATATAGAAATGAAAAGTCAGAATTCTCACATGAAATCAATGTGCAGATATAATTACATTATATTAATTGCATTTTCTCAAAGATTTTTTCCATGGCCTACAACAAACATAGCACCAGGGTGGATCCCTGAAAGAGTTAGGCAATAAGCTACAGTTGGTGCTGCTTTACATGCTTAATGTCAAAACGGGAATGATCAGAACTCAAACTCAGTTTCTGCCTAGCCTCTCAGTGCACTGAGAGCTGTTTTCAGCACCAGCATTTCTCCTGTGCCCTAACCCATCTCAGCTTGGGTGGCAGCTGTGCTGTAACTTCCACCTGAGCTCTCCCAGGATACAGGAAGGATGTATTTCCACACAGACCGCTTCAGAGTCCTGAGGAGAGTTAAGGTGTCCTCAGATATAGAAGCAAACTTTGAATAAGGCTCTATATGTTGCTAATCACTTGCTGTCAAGCATAGTTTAGCATACAGCAATTTTCTGTGGCTGGAGAGTCTGTAGTCCCATACAGCCTTCTGCCTGAAGGCAAATCAAATCTGTGTTTGCTGTGTGAGTGCCCTTATCACTAAGTTAAAAATTGTTTTGGGAAGGGGCCAGACTGAACCAGAGAGACTGAGGGAATTCTTCTCAAGTCAGGCTTAGGTCAAGTATCAGTAAAGCCTATGATTCTCCTGAGAGGAGGCTGTGGCATTCCTTGAGAAGCAAAGCAATCTGCACTGCAGGTCTTGGCTACTCTATTTTGCATCAAGGAGTTACTTGACTGTGACAGGAGACAGAAAGGGAGAAGGTGCCATGGCAGTCATGCTGTGTCACCCTTGTGCTTCCTCTCTTTCTGGCCAAATGAATATTCGATTTGTTGATATAAAGCCAAAGGATTTCAGATAGAGTCAGCTGCAGAAAACAGATGTGTTTTACCCAGCCGCATTTGTCTCCCCTCAACTGAAACACAAAAACCCCTGTTTGTGATCAGTCCTGTTCTTATCCAATGTGAAGAGTAAACCCAAAATTCCCAATCAGTTTTGTTGATGATTTAGGAGCAACATTCCCCGTTAGAGGAGTCATTGTATCTGCTGTGTTTGGAAGAACAAAGGGTCAGCGAGAGAGGGAAGACAGCGAGCAGCGTTACCTCATGCACGGATGAGAGGAGAGTTCAGGAGGCACTCACAGGAATGTTTGTAAAGCCCAGAGGGGACTGAAGTGTCTGTGCTGTGGTATGAATTAAAGCTAACAAACTGTGATGTCTTTTGAAAATCTAGCTATTTACTCAAGGCACTGTCCAGAGCAAAAGATTTACTCTCAAGAAAATGTAACATAAAGATTTTTTGAATATTTCACAGCTGCAGAGTATCCCAGACATTCCATGTTTTCTGGACACATTTGAAAGGGTCATTCCAAATTTAGGAGTCAATCAGCTTGATAATCACTGTATTAAAATAATCAAGTATACTGGACAAAAAATAAAATTAAAATCTCAGAGGAACTGGAAAAGGAATAAAGTAGTTTCAGGTTCCTGGCCATATTTAAGCACAGCAGGTAGAAGTAGGATGAAGTACTGTTCCTTTGGGAGATGGGGGCTTCCACTTCACTGGTTTATAATAACAGGCACTCAATAACTTGTAGAATTAATTTCAAAGCCATACCAAAAGCTGAAAGGGAGAGTAAGGAAGCACAGTCTTAAGAAGGCAAATTGGGCACAATTTGATGCACTACTAAATTTCACCAGTTATCACCTGGAAGGTAAAAATATGTATATATTAATAGGTCTAATCAAAGAGTAAATAAACTTCTTGGGCCCAATGGTAGACGACAGCCTGTGGTCAGCTGCCAGGTTGCAGAGAGCAGCTTTGATTTCAGCAGCTCTCCAAAATGAGTTTTGTTAAGTGGCGTCAGAAAAACATGGTTTTACAGACAAACATTGTTCCAGCTCCCCAGAGAAACATATACAGAATGCATAATTCCCCTACATGACCTCCTTAATGCAGGCTGGGAAAAAGCAAGGCACGCTTTGGACAGGCTACTGCATTATTCCTTTTAGGAATGATATCATCTAGTTGAAAAGAAACATAGCCTCAGTGTTTCTGGAAATTGAAATTCTCTCAGTGGAGAATGGTTGTTTGCTATGGGGATTAAAACATTACCTCTCTGAGGAATTTTTACAGAAAAAAAATATTAAAATAATTCTATACTTGAGCGGGGCCAAGGGGTGTTGAAAACTTGAAGGCCAGGAGTAAAGTATGTTGGCCATCTTCAGATACAAACACAGAAATGAAAAGTCAGTGTTGAGTAAAACCCTGTAACATGTTAAAAATGACATCATAGCATCCAGGAAAGCTCATGAAAGTCTCACCTTTCATCAAAGTTTGGAGCAGAAACACAGAACAGGTGCATTCCATCATTTCTGTCAGCTGACATTGATGGCTGCTACTCTTGGTCAGAAATAGTGCATCTGACAAATTTTTGCTTTATACACTTGATATGATTCAGAATATACTTGTCACTGATATGATGCCTGAAATTGAGAACTCATGAATATACAAGTTTCATTTATGATTAAAGATGCTTGCAACATGACAGCTTAAGTAGCATCTATGTGAGTTTTTTCTAAAGGTGTTTAAAAAGCAAACGAAAGAAGCTCTATTAGTAACAACTTTTCAAAAGAAGGCAACACAAAATATTTTATTTACTCAGTTTCCGGAACTGTGAACTAAAGGTTACGTCACTCCCCAGTTTGGTAAGACATGATTTTTTTTCCTTATATCAGGGAGACATCAGCTGTAAATTGGGTCCTCCAGATTCCCATTGATGTTCAAATCTAAGAAAAGCCAGGGTAGTGGTTTTAGCTTTCCATGGTTTTTTGAAAGACAGGATGCATCATTCCTTTCGTCCATGCTTTAAAAAAAAAAACCAAAAAACCAAAACAAAACAGTAGCAGTGCTGTCCCCCAGAATTGGTTCAGAGTGGTAAATCCTAATATTCTTCTTATAGTTTGATAATTTATGTCTAAGACCCAGAAAAGGGCAAGATTTTAGATTCATGTCATATACTGACTTAGAGGTATAGCTCTTAATTTTGGTAACAACTCCTAAGTCCAGTAATTCAATAGTGAGTGATGGAGTCTACTTCAGTGTTGAGTTCATTATCGCAAGACAGTTCTGATGACAACTGTATCCTTGATAGGATTTAATCAGTCTGCTCCCATTAAATCCCTGGAACAGCATTACTTATACATATGGCACATGTTTAATCTCCGATGATTAAGTGACTCCCAAAAAAGCCAAGAGATATCTAAATGAAGAGGAGTTGAAGGATTATTATTCTTCTAGCAGGATGACAGGTCTCTCACATCTCCTGACTTTTTACATGGCAGTGCTGAGTGGTGGTGTTTGGCTTGTCTTAGATTTCTCTCTGGGTTATAGAATGGGGCAGTGGGCTGTGACTTAGCAGAAGGAGCTGGCTGAGTCATTTTGTTGCCATCAGACTGCAGTCTCCAAACCCTCAGTCTACTCTGCTCTGAAATATCTGCTCCTCAAAGAAAAGGGGACAAGCAAAAACACCAAACAAAAACCAGGCACCAAGCATTTCACAAGAAAACTTGAGAAAGAGACTGAGATATTTTCCTTCCAGACAGCATTCTACATCTCATAGGTTGTAGACAGAGATGGATCAGTGAGTGTGAGTTTGCAGATCAGGTTTTATTTCTTTTTGAAGTCAGAAGGGACCTACAGCATATGAAAACCAAAGCAAACAGGCAAAGCACTCAGGCACTAGCAGGTGCTAAGAGAAACTGCAGAAGTTACCTTGGCAGAGCAATATGGTTGTAAAGATACAAATACCCCATGGCTGGCTGCTATTTGATGCAACTTTTAAGCACTCTAAAATTGCATCATGGGTGCACAGACTGCAGATGGCTCACAAAGAACCTGGAGTGATGCAAGGACCACACCCAGGGACTGTCTTTTGCTGTTCTCTGAAAGAGGCAGTGTGTGAGGCTGTGGAAGTGAACTGCTGGGGGAAAAAAGGGAGGTAAATAGAGGATGTTTGTGCAAGACTAATCTATTTTAGAGGAAAGTTACTTCCAGTGTAAGCTGCAACTCACTGCTTAAGGGGGCAGACAAGAAGGATAATTCAGAAGGTATTCAATTATTAAAAGAGAAGAGGATAAATAAGCACTAATTCAGGATAAAATCAAGATGCCAAGAACAAAATTAATCAAGGCACTCGGGGATAGGAGGAGATAAATATGCTAATTTCCTATACAACAATGTTACTGACCTGTGTAATAATAGGAATTGAAATGCATTTTTGAGCATAAATTCAGCCTTCTTGGGAGGAATGAAACTTGGTGAGATCTGCAGGACTGGAATGCTGCTTCTTCTCCTATTACCTGTTTAGGAAGGGATGAGTGTTCAAAGAGGGAGGTAGAGTGCTATTCTATGTCAAAAATTACATTGTTTGCTGGAATCACTTAGAGAATAACTTTGCTCAGAAGCATTTAATGACTCTTTACAAGCTAATATCCTAACAGGTAGGACAGAGTGCCATAGATCAAAGACTTGAGCACAAACTGGTGAGCCTCACACTATGAGCAAGAAAGCATGTAGGTTACTGAGCCATGCAAAATAAGGGAATCAAAACAAAGGGAGGTGAGACTGGGGAGTTGATAGTCATTAGTAACAGTTCACAGCAAAGAGAAATCATCCAGTAGTCAGCAAAAAGGTACTTGCATTATAAGCTGTAAAATTGCTAATAGAATAGAAAAAAAATAAGAGAGGAGGAAAAGAGGAACACAGAATGATCAAGGATCCTCCCTTTTCATAGGTCAGTTTGTTGATGACTGGTTGGCCAGCACATCTCGTTGGGGGTCCAGCAGGGGTGTGGGAGCATGATAATGTTTGGGCTGATAATGGGTAGTTCCAGCTCATTGCAATGTCTAGAAACAATGAATGGGATGATGGCTGTGTATTCCCAAGATGTGTGCCTGGTCATGCTCTTCAGCCTCTGCAGCTGCTAAATGGTGACAGAAAAAGGTAACTTCAGTGTCACATCCTCACTCATCAGCATTTGCCTCCTTGCACCTGAGCCAGCTTGTTTTCACCTTGCCAGAGTTTTTGACGGGAACTGCTGAAGTCTTGAAGTTGCTGCTGTTCAGAACACAGCTGTTGCCTAAAAAAAATGATAAGTTTTGATATTAAAATGTGAACATGGGGGAATACTGCTCCAAATCATCATGCAATCAGACTTTTACTACTAGCCTGTTCAGAGTGAGCTCTGTGTGATGCTGCATAGCTTTATGTAGCTACAACTTCAAGTGCTCATGATTTGAGCACATCTGCTCTACATCTGTGAGCTCTCTGCTTTACAGGAGCAGTTTCACAGGGTCAAAACGTGAGGACAGCTTTGATCACATCAATTGGAGGTAAAAAACCCAAATGGAAAAGCATGAATAAAAATAAAGTTAAAACCTTTAGAACCCTGTGTCTGGAAATGAAATAACTCCAGCTAAAAATTCAGACATGAGTAATAAAATGAGATAATGACAATAATAATAATATTAAAAAATGTTTCACAAGCTTAAGAAAGAAAGAAAGAAAGAAAGAAAGAAAGAAAGAAAGAAAGAAAGAAAGAAAGAAAGAAAGAAAGAAAGAAAGAAAGAAAGAAAGAAAGAAAGAAAGAAAGAAAGAAAGAAAGAAAGAAAGAAAGAAAGAAAGAAAGAAAGAAAGAAAGAAAGAAAGAAAGAAAGAAAGAAAGAAAGAAAGAAAGGAAGGAATATAAATTAGGACATAAAACTAATAAAACTAATAACTGGTAAAGGCACAAGGAAAACTACAGGGTCAGAAAAGTTTTGGATAAAAGTAATCTTGTGCAAGTGAATTTGGAACAAAGGAATATGTAAAGAAGTGTTTCTTTTTTAAACAGTAAATGATGTCTATAGAATTGTCTACAGTATAGAGAAGACGTTTCTCTTTTGGACTATGTAGAGCAGTCAATATGCTGTGATGGCAACACATCTAGTGATGATTATGGTGTATTTTCTCTTCTGACAGTGAGTCAAAGAAATATTAAAAAGACGTTATTGAAATTGTATATTTTTATATCAGTAGGTCTGGATGGCTTGCATCAGAAAGTTTAAAATGTTGTTTGAGCAGCTCTCTGTATCCTTAGCACTGATTTTCAATAAAACTTAAAACCATAAGCTTGTTTCAGAAAATTGAAAGAGAGCCAGGGCTATAAGAAAATACGAAAAAAGCAAAGTAGAGAATGTGATGGGCCCACTGGACTTTTCAGCTCAAAAGAATGGCCAAAGCAAGGAGGGGTAGTAAAATTATTTCTTATTGCCTAGGATACATCGAAAATAGGTTGTGCTAGTTAACTTGATATATTCTCTCAATGAAGGAATAAATTTGGTTGAAAAAGTAACAGAGCTGATACAAGCACAGAGCCTTCTACAACTTCTGACCACATTTTCATTAGAAATTTAAGTATTACAAAATTTAAAAAATGCACATTAATTTTGTGTTTTTAAACCTTAATTGAAAACTCAGTGCATGGATATCTAAATGCAACTGGCCAGTGAGCATGATACTATTTACCATTTTTCTTAAAAGCTTCCAGAGCAGATTGACAGGCGAGATGAAACTGAGAGTGTCATAAGCTGTGAAGATGATCCCCCACAGCAAGTCTGGCATTAAATCCCAAGGAAGTTCAATACAGGCCATGTTCACCATGGCTGAAGATGACATGGAGGTCACAGCAGATAGAGACATGAAGAGGAGTTCATGCTGTGACTGTTCTGTGCTGTTTCCAAGTATTTCCTCTCATTGGAAAAGACCTGAACTGTTAAAAACCACAGGAGAATTTTACAAGGAGAATTGCACTAGTTGGACACCATGGATGTGAAAACAAGTAATTTCTTTCAAGAAGGATTTTGTTAAAGGGCAGGCAGTGCGGAGAAGGAACAGAGGAAGGATGAAAAGACAGAAAATTGTTCTTTATACTGATACAATCAAAGAGCTCTGCTGGCTTAGATTTATGCAGAGAAGATTAAGGGGATGACTTCATGTAGGTTTGTAAGTACTGACATGAGAACAAAAATCTCATAATAGAGTGTCCTTCAGTACAGCAGTCTGAGACATAATAATAAGTGTTGGGTGGAAGTTCAGGTTAGAAGGATCAGATGAGACAAAAAAGATGCAATAAAGACACTGGATCTGCCCTTTCCAGGGGTATGTTCGTGATCCTCAGAAATGTCTAAATTAAATCTGTTGTACAGGGAACAGGAGACAGAGGGCTGAGCCCACCCTGAGCACACGTCTAGAGAGCTCCAACCCTGCTTCTCATGAAGCTGAGCTGTGGGGCAGCCAATCTGTGTGCTCAGCTGGTCACCAAGGAGTGACCTAACCTTGGTCCAGTGGACAGTATCCCAGATGGAAGGTAGGAGACCTGCAGCTTTGGTGTCTGGTCCTGGGTCCTCATTTTTGCCTTTCCCACAAGAAATCAATTCAGGAAGACTCCATAATTTTTTTTTTTCCATTCACTCATTTTCTAAAGGAGTTGGTGAAACAGAGTCTGGATTAGGCTACAACATCTACCAATTAGAATTAAGCCTAACCCAGTTACAACTAATCATGGTAAAAGAGGGAAAAAGACAAGTAGACAGACTGAACACAACTGCCCCATGAGGAAAAAAAGCATATTAGAAAAACAATTCTAAAGAATAAAATACATCTTCAGTTAGTGCTAATTTTTCCTGCACAGGCAGAATCCTTTCAAACTCTTCCTGGAGAGTGAAAGCAGATGGGAGGTTAAAAACATGAAGATATGTTTCCCTGATGCAGGAATGTCTCACATTAGCATTAATATAAATTATCCATATGCTTCATAGTCTGAAGAGGCTCAGTGTTTATGTTGACTCCATGGAGTCAATTAGGAGCTGTTAGGAGCAAAGCAAACTGCAAAGGAGGCTCCTGGAATACCTAATGCCACAGGCTGGTAAGAGCTTCCTTTATTTTCTTAGGACCCTCATGAAGGTAAATATGTACCTTGGAAGAGGAATCTAAACATTATTATCTACACACAGTGGAGGCAGAGCTCATTTTTTTAAGGATGGAGACCATACGTAAAACCTACTGAAAATGAAAAAAAAAAGATAAATTTAAAAATTGCTTTTTTTAGCTGTGAGATATCTTTTTCAGATATGTCAGTCACTGTCCAAAACCTAAAGTGACTGGGTTTTTTTTCTCTTCTAGGTCTTTCTTGTGTGGATTTTTTAGTTAAAATATAATGGAGACCTACTCAAAAACATGACAGTCTTTGGAGGGAGATTTCCATGCTACTGTAGACAAATTATCTCATGCAGCAGATTTCTAGATTGGTAAAACTCTCTTACATGTTTCTGTCTTAAAAACTTGTGCTTGTTAAAATGCATGTATTCTGCTTATAAAATTAAATCAATTGCTTCTCAATAAAAATCTGTTGTTTCATGCTTTTTGGGAACAGCTGTATGGAAGAAAAATAAATAAGTGAAATGACATATTTTAATTTTGTTTAGTTATTCAACCAATAAATGTTCATTGATTGACTGTTCTTGAACAAATACATTTTAATTGCAATATTCCCCAAGATATTATCGTCAGTGCGCTAGAGCAATAAACTTCATAGACAGAACTATTAGCCATTATTTTACATAATATTTTAGTTAATTTTTTAAATGTTAATCAATGCAAATGAACAAAATAATTTTTTTTTGTAATTTCCACCACCTACACAGTGTCAGGAAACATATTTCATCCAATAAACTCTAGGCCAAATCAATTTGTGCTACAAGAAGATGTGAGCCAAGATCTGTAAACATCTAGTGTTAGATTTCTTACTATTTTGTATTCCCATAAAGCAGCTGGAGTGTAAGCTCGGTGAAATCTTGGTTTTACAAGCTCCTGTGTTGGCAACAGTGGATTGAATTTCATCTTGTTATTTTAATTTAAATCAAAGCCACAAGTATCAATTAATCTTGGTTTTACAAAAATTCATCCATTGATCCCCCTTCCCAACTCCTATCCTTGCTGGAGTCATAAGGGTTGGCTTTCCCTCTATGAACTAAGACTACTGACTCGTACTGGTGCTGAGCAGGTAGAGATGTTCACTAAGAGCACTATGAATGCTACTGAACATCCTGAGCACAGGAACAGATCTGTATATATCTTAATTTTAAAATTACTTCTTCATCTCAGCCTTTTTATATCCTTGAATATTTCTGTAGAACTCAGCATAAAACCTGTCTTGCATAGCCTCATGTGTATTTTTAGGATTGGGGCCATAGAGAATAACCCAAATCACAGCATTATTTTTAATTACTCTCTACTATATGAATAAGCTCTCACTAGTCATTATTAATTTTAGATTAAGTAAAACATTAGTTCAAGTAAAAATCTCAACTACCCTTGCTGCACTGGAGTTGTTTTTCAATTAGGGAAATATTTGATCCACTAAAGTGAATGCTAAATATGATATGGATATCATAAACACACAGTACTACACTGAAAAATACTTGCAGAAAATGAAAGCTCCCTTTCAACTCCAAGGGTGTAGAGGATTTATTAGCAGTTTAGAAAGCTCTTATTTGAAATTGACTACAAATTTCCTTCAAATGTAGCTTAGGATTTTTTATTTTCTGTTGTGAAAATTGAAATATGTGTTGCAGGTGAGGACTGTGTGTGATCCCCTCTAAAAATGAAGCTAGGCCCATTCCTCTGATAAAGTTCTTTCCCTCTGTCCAACCCCCGAATGTACATGCATGTAAATACAGGCATGGCAAGTTACAGTGCTGCCTTCCATACCCAGATCTGTTCCTGTGTGAGGGAGAGGCATTTTCACACGAGACAGATATAGCTCTGCAAGCCATGCTGCTGCAAACCCCACTGCAGACATGCTTTTAAGATACATTCCTTAGCCTGAATGCGATTATGACCCTGAAATTCTCTATTGAACTCTTTTCAGTTCTGCAGGTCAGACCTGCAGAAAACTGTCTTCAGTTGGAAATTCATCCTCCATTTAGGAAGCCCAAGGCAGTCAAAAGGAACCTTGCAGTATGCTAGGCAATTCAACTCATGTTGCTTCATATTTCCTCACAGCTTGCTGAGAATCTGCCTTTTCTTAACTGATCAAGCTACTACCAGAATCAAAATCTTTGTCCAGATCCTTCAATACAAAGACATAAAAAGGACAGATTTAAAACCTACCAGCTTTAAGCCTTACAAACTCACAGATTAATATAGGATGGAAGGAGTTTCTTGATGCTAATTAGTTCAACCTCCTGCTCAGAGCAAGACCATACTCAAAGGTGGATCACCTTGTCCAGCTAAATTTTGAATGTCTCTAATGTCAAAGATTTCACCTGGGAATTAGGAGGTGAAATCCACCTAGCTACAGATACAAAGTTTTAGAGAAAAGTATTGTCTTTTATTAGACCAGCATATATAGCTGAAATAAACAGGAAAACTTTCAAACTCTTCAGAACTGTGTGGATAACCTGGCATTTTGAGTCAATCCAGCACTGTTAATTACATCAAAGCCATCATTAGCAACAGCATGAACTTTCAAACTCTTAGCATTTCGAATTGTGCTCAGACCTTGACAACCTTAGCACACCACTAGAAGGAGGGTCATGAAAGGCTTTGGAAATCAGCATTTTTGATGACAGACAGGACTCGAGTTCCAGTATGGAAGGACTGCTGTCTCTTGTTCCCCAGTAGTTTCCCTCTGGTAGCAAAGGACAGTAACTTTTCAGAACCCCTCCTGGGCACTGTCTTGTGCCAGTAAAGACCGTCCTCTTATCAGCCACCACATGGAGGGTTGTGGCTGAAGGGAAACTGGAAAACCTCCAGAATATGAGATCCCTGAGGGCATTCTGGTTCTATATTCACTGCAGCAATCCGAATTGCCTTGATCATTAGCATTCCAGTGGTTTTTCCCCATTTTTACCACTTTAATGCCCTATTCTGCAGAATTACTGCAATACCATAATGAGGTATGCTAAGAAGCTATGGAATTTAGACTGCACTAAGTAGTGCAGGGCCCTGCAGCATGGGATCAGACTGTCGGAACTCCACTGAAGTCTGTGGTGTTACTAACAGTTCTTACTGAGAGTGCAAAAATGCTAAACTGTAATTATAAATACCCCTCAAATGCTATGGTTTCTGAACTGTGTGTTTACTTTTCTGGAAGGGGAAGTTGCTGATTTACAGAAGAGGGATTTGGAAAATTTAATCCCTCAAAATTACACCTTCTCCAAAGTACATATTCATATATGTCCAAGGCAGTTTAATCAAGCATGAAACAGTAAGGTATTCCTTAGAATGTGAATGCTGACAAATAACTCAGTTAGGGAGTCAGACTTACACAAGGTGGGGACTCTCATTCTGGCTTAAAAGCTGCCCAGCAGAGGCCATGGGATGGCTGGTGTGCAATGCTCTGACCACCCAATGTCACAGAGTGAGTTGTAATGTGAGATCCCATGCTAAAAGGAACATGACCAGCCCAGAGCATCATGTTTAACTTCTTCTAGCAGTGAGGGATAATAAAACTGTCTTTTTCTCAGACTTTGTTTTAGCTTTTTGATTTATCTATCAGACTGTGTGTGCAGGGGCCAGCTGGATCAGAACTCCAAGTTGTGGACTCCTGTAGGTTTTTGTATCCATGTGCCTAGGTAAGAGCTTAGTCTCAGACATGACCAGTAAGAGGTAGCTTCAACTGATGAAGTGTCAATGTCTGTGGCTTTTCAAGCAGTGCTGGGATCTTCTTTCAGTCAATGGGCATAATTTGTTCTTCAGATATCAATTATCCTAAAATAGACACCTATATTTGGTCAGATAAATTTCCTTCCATTTGGCAGAAATTGGATTTTAGGACAACACAGACATAAATGTCTATGTCATAGATGTCTTAAGAGAAGTGAATTCCCCAAGAATTCATGTTGTTATACACCTGTTAATACAAATGATACCCAGTTTGGGTCCTAATTTAACACTCTGTATCAGGACTACAAACCAGTGGTATCATCCCAGTGTAGAATAATTATAAGAGTAAATTCAGGCTGATTCAGGCAAGATACTTAGGAAGTCATGAAAAGAAGAACTGACACATGCCTTTAAAACCATGTTTTAGGCCATATTTCAGTAAGAAAAGAATTACTTGAATTCTGTCCCAGTGAAACACCTGTGAAAATTGAACACAATGAGTTATTTGCTCCATATTTAATAATTTTGATTCAAGCTATCAGTGTTAAAAATGTTCACTATTACTACTTTCTGTCAGAAACATAAAATTCCAGAAGGAATTCATATTAGAGACTTGAATCTGGAACTTCCTGGTAAGTCCTCTGATCCTGGGGTTCTCCCTAATATGTGACAAATCTTTCTTGTTTGATCAGAAGAAGCTTTGAAACACTTGGAAAACAATAAAAAAATTTGAAACCTGAGTATTTCTGTTAAAATGAAGTATTTTTCGCTACTTTCTCCAGTTTAAATTTCTTGTATTTAGTTTTATTATACTTTGTGTATTATCCAGCTACACAGACTGATGTCACAATGCTGGAATTCTGTGATGCTCATCCTAGAGTCAGACAGATTTATTTCAATGAAGATATTACTGCAAAACAGAGGATGTCTTTCAGATAATAACTTTTCTCAGATCCTGCACAGAGATAGAATTTTATAATCCATTTAAATTATACTAGTCTGGTTTCAGGCATGGTCCATATGGCACTTGTTACTGTAAATACTGCTTTGATCTTTCTTTCCCCTTTACAATTCCAATCTCATGGCTTGGTATTTAAAGATTTTTCACCTGCCTTCTCTACCTGGTATCAGTCCCATGGGCAAACATTACCACTAGTAATGAATATGAGCCAGCATTTTGTGTACCTTCATTAAGGTTTATTATAAATTATGGAAGTGATTTTCCAAGGAATCCCCCCAATATGATTTTCTCTTGCAGTTCAGGTTTGCACTTTCTGATGACTGCTTCTAAACCCTTTGGGAGCCTGTGGCTACACCAGCCTCAGGAGAGGGCAGTGGTCATTGAGTGCTCTTTTCCCACCAAACACTGGCTCAGTGTGCACCACAGCTGCAATGAGGATGATGATGATCAGTAATGTATGTGTTTTAATAACTGAAATTAATGTAATCCACTGCACTAAATAGTATATTCACAGAAAAACAATTTAAAAAATAATAAAAAAAAGGCAGATCATGCCCCAGTGGGTTTGTAACCTTACAGTAAATCAAAAATTGCAAATAGATATTAACTGGTAGGAAAAACTTTAACAAGTGCCTCCAGTGCATCAGCAGCCTAACTGCTCCCAAATGATTTTTTTTCTTATTATGAAATTCATATGAAAATCGTAGAAAATCAAGGTGAAATATCAGCCTGCAGAGTTCACCTAGTCTATCCCCTTCCAAGGGTAGAAACCTCCATGTTTATGCCATTCCTACATTTACCCAGACATATGCACTATGTTGCATTTACTACAGCTGAGCAACCAATCACAGAGTTTATTAACTTTATTACTACACACTTTCTCCTGATGTTTAATATGAACTTTACATGCCAGAATTAATCACAGAAATGAGAGATAGATTTTTTCCTTTATTCTTGACAGCAACGTTTTGCCAATCCTACAATGGCTTGAGTTGGAAGGCACCTTAAAGACTACCTCGCTTCAAGCCCCCTGCCATGGGCAGGGACACCTTGCCCTAGACCAGGTTGCTCAAAACCTTGTTCAGCTTGGTCATGAACACACCCAGGGCTGGGGGATCCACACCTTCTCTGGGCAGCCTGTACCAGTGCCTCATCACCCTCAGAGTAAAGCACTTCTTCCTAATATCTAACCTAAACCTGCCCTCTGTTAGTTTAAAGCCATTCCCTCTTGTCCTATCCCCCTGTGCCCTCACCAGAAATCTCTCTCTACCTTCCTTATAGGCCCTTTTAGGCACTGGAAGGTGCTCTTAGGTCAGAGCTTCCTTCTTGAGGCTGAATACCCCCATAACAGAGGTGCTCCAGCCCTCTGAGCATCTTCATGGCCTCCCCTGAACTCACTCCCACAGGTCCCTGTCCTTCTTTCCTTGGGGGCCCAGAGCAGGATGCAGTATTCCAGGTGGGACATTTGCTAAATGACCAGAATCATACAGCATCAGTACAGCTACTGCATCATTTGTCATACTCACAAAGATGTAAAGTGCTTTCACGCATTTGTTGTAATTTGGGAACTGAATACTTTTAGAAGTCATTGTCAGAAGGAAAGCTAAGACCCCAAAGGAACCCCAAACCTTTGGAATTACAGAACTTAGTAAAACTTTCATTACCTCCCTTGCTGTGTGACAGGGGTAAGCTCTCTTACTAGAGCACATTGAGTAATCTTTTGAATCTGGATAAAATATGAGAGATGTCTCTATCGTGCATTATGACCAGGAAACCAAACTCCCTGGAGTTATCTTAAAATATACCTGTGCATCTTCATCAATCTTATTTTGGAAGTATTATACCATTTTTCAAGATTTCTGAGCTTTGGTTTGCATATCAGTTAGGGTCTAGAATCTCATCCATTTTCTCTGTAAGCAAATTTTTGTGACCAATGGCAAATTCTGCACTAGAGACACTCAAAAAAGTATTTTTGTTTTATTAGAAATGACTGAGTCCATGGCAGGCACAAGTGTTAGAGTGTTAAAAGACAAAAAAATGATGTGAATTTTAAGAATATCCCAAGCACATCCAGCCACACCTAAAAACTGCTTGCTTAGAACAATGAACAGATCAGGAAAAACAGTGCTTAAAACAGAATCAGGAATCCAAGGAAATTAATAAAAAGTGTTCCATTAATTTATGTGACCTTTTCATAAGTGTTCAGGGTATTAGAGCTGCAAACACTCAGCAGAGTTTTAACCAGCACCTTGTTCATGGACGTAAATCTACAGCTGTTTCCTTAAACTGAAGACCTTTCTCCTTTATTTCCTGCTTGAGGGCAGTGAGTGCTGGGTGCTGCCCCAGCCCAGCCTGGGGTTTGAGCTGTGCAGCTGCTGCCTGCACTTGCCTCCTCTTCCCATTCACCATTGCTCAGCACATCTGTTTGGAGCAGAACTAAAGTGTTTGCTCTCAAAGTGAGCCCAGAGGAATGCAGAGGGAATGAAAGGGCCAGCAGGACTCCACTCTGAGCAGTGACTGTGCAGTGCTTGAGGCTGTTTTCTCTTACTTTCTCCCATAACTTCTATAATAAATTTATTTGGCTTTAACTTCCCAAAGAGCTGGGGAGTGGGGCAGTGTGATCTGTGGGTGCTCACTTGTGATGGAGGGAGTTGTATAGAAAACTTTTTTCAGATGTAATTGCTTCACTTTAGAACATTGATTTCCATTAATCATCCATTTCTTCTCCTCTCAGCTTCTCTCAGGAGGGTTTTCCTCCCAGTCTCCCAGTTTACCAGACTAACTAATGGCTAAATCCTAAAACGTATTTTTCTGTCTTATCTTCTTTTCCCCATTTCACTCCTCTGTCCTTCGAGTGATGGGTTCAAAGAAAATACTGTAATCCAAAAAAGTTATTTTAACTTTTTTGAGGATCTGTCTTCTTGTTTACACATCTCATTGCAATTCTTGTCTGCCTTCTGGGCTGCCTGCACTGGATGTACCACCACATACCACTGATTCCTTAGATCCTTCAGAAGAGTTTGTTTATTTAGGCTATTTTGTTGCAGCTGAATTCATTTATCAAGGACAAATGCTAACCCATAGATTAACATTTGTTAAGAATTTCCTGGGCCTGACTGATAAAATGATTAAGGAAAAGAAAAGATGTTTCATGATGCTACAGAAAATGCAAATGTTAATTTTAGCAGATCTAAGATCTAAAGCTGGAACGAAATAACATTTTAAATGGCCAAATTGAATGAACTGAAAAATGCACCATCCGGAAAACATTCCATCTGACTCCCAATTGACATCTTAACTAAATAATTTTAGTAAACAAATAAGAGACAGGATTGAAAAGAAACAGATTGAAAGGGAATGAAAATATCTGTATGAAAGCTGAATCCCATACTTTTATGAGGTACAGCTGATATCAGAGAAAAGCCATAATTACTAAGCAAATCTCATACTCATCAAATGACTGGAAGATCTGGCAAAACAACTCCTGATATTCTGCAAGTAACTTCCACATTGCCATAGAAGGGGGAGCTTTTCCATGCTTGGGCTATTACACAGTTATTTCATTGCCACTCTGATTTTTCTAATCCTCTGATGAACTAACTACTTTGCAAACACTGTGATTTCAAAATCCTTCATAGTTAAAGAAATAAAAAGGAGACCCACTTTGACATGGTGCTAGCATCAGGAAATGAGGACAGTCAGTGAGGTTTTTTCAAGAATTCATTGCAATCACAGAAGGTTTCACTGGGATGTCCATGTGCAAGCTGTGGGTACCTATGTCCCCTTAGAGCAGGGTCATCCACTGCATGCAGTGGGTTTGATCATGCAGTCGGTGTTCACAAAATAATTTTATTTAATTTTCCACTAGCTAAAGCGATTTTCTGTAACCTCAAGCTTTGTTTCATTATTTGAAAAATTAGGTACTATTGACTACAGGCTGGTAGATAAACTGTTGACATTTTTAGCTGCCTTTTTCGTGAAACTGGCAATATCTTTCTCTGTTGAGGCTGAGATTATTTACTATTTAAAAGTTTACCTCAGAAGGGAAAAGGGACCTTTCTCTCTGTCCCTAAACTGCTCATCTCTACCCTGACAATTCATATTCCCTTTATATATATATATATATCTATATATAATATGGAAAAGACAATGATTGATGAAGAGAGTGGATAATTTTGTTAGTCTGGCATGATGCTTGGTGTTATGCACCTGGTTTTCACTTGGGATAATGTATACCATTTAGGGAGTTTTCTTTCCTGAAGATAATGGATGTAGTTGAGTCGCTTCATATTAATTTATTTCTAGTTCACTCGTAAACAATTTAGAGCAAAAGCAAGCTCTGTATTCAGGCGTTTGTCCCAAGATCCCGAAGGCCTGATCTGCTGGTACTGAGATGGAAAAGTTTCTCACTGTCTCCCACAGTCATGCCTACAGCATCACAGCCCAGTGGAAGCTCCCCTAAAAGTTTTCTCAAGCAGCGAATTTTTCCTCTGGGGAGAATTCCAGTCAGGCATTCTGGGAACAGAGACCAGCCCCGCATCTCCCTGGGCGAAGCGGGAGTGGTGGGGAGCAGGTCCCACAGCACAGGTGCCTCCCACGCGTACACGCGCAGCCGCAGCGGGGCTGTCACATCGCTCCACCCTGCGGCTGCTCCCTGCTGTGCCCGGCCCATTCCTGCTGGGAATGGCACCAGCGGGTGCTGACGGAGCGCTGGAGCAGTAAAGAACAGTTCCTCAACAGGAAGGGTTTGGCTGCTCCCTTCAGCATCAACCCAGATGCAATATATTCTGCTCTCTTGCTTTAGTACCCCAATACATCAAACCTATCAACCTCGGCTTTTAGTAGAGCTCTTTGCTAGAATTATTCTCTTTAATTATATTTTTAATGCTTGACCACAGAGAAGGATGAAAAGAACAAGTTCACTGTCTCTCACTACCTTCCTCAATGAAGCCGATGAAGATTTTTTCCATTTTTATGGCTTAAAAATTACTTAATAAATCTTTATAGACTGAGGAACAGTAAAAGCTCTAGCTCTCTTTTAGGTAGAAAAAAAACCCCACATGTATGAGGGTAAATTATTGAGTTTAATACATCTCACTTCTCACTAAATAATGTTAGCACACTATTCAGAGAAATATTGGAATAAAAATGAATGGAGACCCATTATAATATTGCATACAATTTGTCTGATATATTTAATCATCTTTATGCCTTCCAAAGGATGAAATAAAAAGTACTTTCAGGGGAGAATCTTGATGACAGTAGTACAGGTAAGTGGTAGGTCAAAACCATGTTTCTACCCTGAGTTTTTGGTCAACAGATTTAGTGCAAACACATACTTCTTTCAATTTATCCTATGCACAGCAAAGACAATAAGATGGCAATGTACCAAGAAAGTGTCAATTTTTTGTAGTGACTTCTGCAGCTCAAAATGTTGACTGCAATATGCTTTGCTAGAAGATCATAGTTAAAAGTCAAATATTCACAAAAAAATTTACAATAGTTTATATCTAGATTTAGTGAACATCCCTCCATTGGGGCAAAGACAAAATCATAATAGTTTCCAGTGTAATACCTGCTGAAATAGCCATGGTTTCTGAGATTATGTGGTCTCATTTTGATGTCTATTAACTAATTTTTAAGTCTTTTTAAAGTACTTAATGTTTTTTGAGAGGCTTTTTCAATAGATTTTGGTAAACAGGATAAAGTAAAAACTGCCTCTTTGCTTTTTCAGGCACTTTCAACTTCAATGAGAATCAGAAAAATGCCACAGTTAATTTCTACACAGCCCTTCACTGACGATAGCTTTCCTCCTTCTTTCTGAGAGCATGTGCATTTTCACATCCACGTCCAATTGCACACAGACTATGTTTCGTATTTGTTTTTGGGGGTTTTTCTTCTTCTTTGGAAAGGAAAGGAGGCAGCGAATTCTCCTCTGCTCATCCCTTGACAGACAAACTCCTACTGGTGAAAACCCCTGGGCAAGGAGAGGAAGGTGATTTTCAGATCCCTGCCTGAAAGGCTTCTGTTTGAGAGCAAAAAGTAGCTTAGCCAGGGGAAGGAAGGAAGGGAGGAAGGAAATCTTTCTAAGTAACATTTGGGGAGGCCAAAGGAGATGATGTCCGGAAGCCACTTCTTACATTAGGATCCTGCATTAAAAAATCCATTAAAAGTCTTTGAGGCAGGGAGCAGAACTCAAAATAGCACCTTATTCTCCAGATGACAGGCAACAAAATGGTTACTGGTCTGACAGAAAAGTATTTACCTAAGAGAAAGCTCTGCCAGAGAATTAGAGTACACAGTACCTCAAAACCTCAAAGTAAAGCGAGAAATAAATTGGCAATTATTGATTTTAACTAATAAAATCCATATTCTATTTACACTCTACCATCCTTTAGAGGTAAGCAGATTTAGACAAATATTCCTGATAGGAAATCAACAATACTGCTGTGGTCTTCAGGAAAATGTTTCCACAATGTTCTGAAGGAAATCATTGAAAAAAAACTTCTTCATACAACAAAAACAAATATGATTGAATGTTTCAAAGAAGAATCATATGTTCTGGACTTGAGGCTTGATTTATTTGCCTAAATTTTGGCTACAAAGGCCTGAACATAGTGCTTGTGTAGTGCCTGCAGGTTAAGCAGGATTTGCTCTGGCATCAGCACTGGCACTAAATATCTAGGGTTAGACAACTGAACTGAGCCCTTTGTCTTGTCTCATTCAAAGCTGAAAACAACAACTGAAAAGTCTCAAAATATCTTAGAAAATCAACATTCAAACTTTTAACTCAACAGTAGAAAATAAAGACTTTTCATTGGTAAGGTGACTGATTTTTTGCTGTAGTCAGCTGAGTTCCACAATATTGAAAGATATGGATTAGCCATAACCATATTCTTTGATTAAGATATTTGGACATTAAGGACCAGGATAAATACATAGTTTTACAATAGGAAAATCTCTCTTACTGTCAAACATTCTATGAAGACATTGAATGAATACATCTACTTGTCTTGTCTGCCATGCTTTTTTTTCTCCTGAAGAAATAAACTGTCCAGATTATTTTAAAGAAATTTTTCTTCTTAGTGTCTCCAAGCTTAAAACATCTTTTTCAGTAAATGCAACTATCAAGGAATTTATTACAGATTGCAGGGGACATCAAAATGTCAATAATTAAACACTGCAAGAAGAGGAATTTTGAATAAAAATGTCTCATAAAGTGTGCTGCTCTCTATCTTCAAAATATTTTCCAATTATTTTCCAATAAATTCAGAGGAGTTATTTTTTTGTCCTTCATTTTTAACATGAGTGAGAGGAGAGGAGATCCATAAAAGGATTATGGATTACCCAAAGAAATACGAGAGTCCAGGAATAATTTATGTGTGCATATTTATAGCTATTACCAGTTCTGAGATTCTTTTTTTGATAACTCACAGATTCATGTTGATGAGCGTAGGATTCCTCTACAACATTGATTATATTTACTCACATTAGAAATGCATTGCTTTCTTTGTTGGTCAATATTCAGTCTCCTGGAACTTCAGATTTTATTATTTGATGAATTCTCCAAGCACCTTAATTTTTTCAAACCCAGGAGTATTGAAAACTCATAAAACAAATGTTTGCCTGACCTTATGTTATCAGGATCAAATACTGAAGATACTTGAATACCATTCTATTCTCTTCAAGGTATTGAAATAATAAAGTACAGCCTGCTGACATTTTTCACTGGTTTGTTATTCAGTGTCTTCCTTGTGCCTATTGAAATATGACAGTGGGACACACTCAACTGAAACTCACTATGAGCTTCTTGAGCCATCCACAGTAATACACTTAACTGGCTTGGCATGACTATTGTAAAATATTTCTCTTTATTCCTTTTAATGATAGATATAGATCTTTCCATGCTGGTCAGCAATGAGAAGCACTTGAAATATGCTACTTTAAGGCAGGATATCAAGAATATTGGAATAAACCTGCAATAAAAAGATATGTTGGAAATAAAAGGAGATATGGCAACAAAAATGGCAATCTGACTCTTGCTTTTAACAGTGAATGTAAAATATGGGTAAGGGTTCTTCATTTCAATAGCAATCAATTCATAAATACTTAGACATGAATCATTAGCATTTGCAAACAAACATCACCTCTTTTCCAGGAGCTGAGAACCTCAAGTGCAATGAATGATGCTTTTCATGTTCCAAATCAATATATTATTGATATTTGTTTTGTATTTGCTTCCAAAATCAATTAAGACTTCAATATCATTATTAGTACAAGGGTGAATGCTCAGTCACACACTCTGATACTTTACCCTGCTCTTGAAATAGTTTCTTTAAGTCTCAAAGATAAAAGAGAATGTAACAATCTAATACAGATTTTATCAGTAACGGAATGGTCACAAGACTGTGTAGAGGAAGTCTCAGCAGAGGACATTTTATTTTTCTTATACGTATGGACTATTAAATATTCTTAGCAATTACTGACTGTTATTGGAAAGCCTGAATTAGAAATATCTTCTGCTGTAACCAGCAAGCATTAGGGGATGATTTCCAACATCAGACAAGTCAGTGCACACCCCGTTCCCTTCTGGGAATTGCAAAATGAACTACAACCAGCTGACTTTCCCACTCTTCTGTCTCTTCAGTGCTCTCCTTGTGTCTTTTAAAATATGTGTCTCAAATTCAACCAAAATTCAGTGGTATTTAGGTTTTGAAAATTGTCCTGGTTTAGGGCAAATTTGGGAGAAAAGCTCTAAAGGGGTTCTTCTAGAAAGCAGATTTAAGCTGCCCCTCCCCCAATTGGTTCGGGAAAATATTTCCTTGGAGAAAAGTAAAAAAAACATGTTTATTTAACAGGCAAAGCATTCACCAGCACAAAAAAAAAAAATGAACAATACTAAACAACAAAACCTCTCACTGCTCTGAAGAGATGACAAATTTAGAAAGTCCTCTTTGTGGGCTGTAGCTTGACTCAGTCTGTTATCAGTCTCTCTGGCTCTGGAATGTAGCATCTTGGGCCCAGTGGGTCACAGGTGTAAGCTCCCAGTGGTTTTTTGGGTTCTTTAGTCCAGAGCAGGTTTGAATAGTTTTAAGAAAAAGGCAAACAAACTATAGTCTAGGGAATTTCACTGCCTTAGCTGGCAAAAAATTAATTAAAAGCAAAGGAGAGCTTTCTCTCGCTGCCCGTTCCGCAGACAACACAGCCCAGGAGCAGCAATGTGGAGGAGTGAGTGCAGTTCCTGAAAACAAACTCCTGCTTCTTCTCTCCTGCCCTTCACTCTCAGAACCAGTCTTAAAGGTGCAAAACTAATTTCTGGGCTAAACAGACAAATGGAGATACAATTCAGCATCACAAAGTCACCCTAGGACACAAACACAGTCTCCACTACTGATCTCCAGCATTACACTAAGGAGTAATCTTTGCTGCTTTGTTATTCAGCCATGAATTCTGCCTAGAGAGCAAAAGCTTCCACTTCACCCTCCAAAGAAGAAAAAGAGTCATAGCCTGGGTCTGGCAGCATGCAGCAGTGTTCTGGGGGCTCTGCTGCTGCTTTGGGATCAGGAAACTGCCCAGGCAAACCCTTCAGCTCTTCTGAGATGAAGCAGGGCCCCAGGCACTGCTTTGCCTCCTGTCTTGGAAGGGACATGTGGCGTGTCTGTGCTCACCTTGGGGAGCAGGAATTGGGCAGTAGCAGAGGCACCTCAGACAGCACAGCAGAATGAACCAGGGTGTTATCAGCAGAAAACCAGCATGGGCATCATCACTGACCACATGGAGCACACAAAGGGCTTTTCTCTCCTGTCACTTGCTCCAGTATGAATCCTGTTGAACATTGTCAATTTAGACTAATATTAACCTGGAACAAATGTCTATATCAAGCCTCTTTATGTATACTGAGAGACAGGGCTTTGTTGTTGTAATTACATTTTTTTTAAAGATGTGAGTTGCATAAATCTCATAATCATTTCCTCTGCCTATAATGGCTGTAATCTGCAGTTCAAGAAGATTCCTAATTAATATTAATTCCCACCCTGTGCACAGTGTGTTTTGGCAAGTAATTAGGTCTGAAGGGAGGGCCAAACACACTGATCTTCAAATTTTGAACAATTTAATTACAGGCTTGTTTTCTGCGTGGAGCTGCCTACGACATGAGTTTAGTAGAGAGCATCAGTGCAGTCCTGCTCCAGAGGCTGGCTCTGCAGCCAGAGCAGAGAGAGCTCTGCAGGAGAGGAGCAAAGCAGGCTGAAAAGGCCTTTTGCCCAAACCCACTGGATTCCAGTGGAAGCCAAACTATCAGCTCATGTGAGTGACCTGGAGGCTGCTCAGTCAGCTGTTGAGTTTGCAGCAAATGTCTTCCTGAGAGAAGCTGAAAGTACCCACCCAAAAGGAAGAATGCATTAAATTTTAAAGGGGTTCAACAACAAAGAAGCTGCCTTTGTCATGGATTTGCAGAATAATTTTGCATGACTCTGCACATGAGAAACTACCCTCCTTACTCTTTAAGAAGTGAAGTCCTTTCTTAGATATTTCTAATATTTTTCTTAGCATTTTTTACTCCTTAAGCTAATGCTGAGGTCACTTGTAAGCACAAGTTACTGTTCTAAACAAGGAGGAAACATCCCCTGTTCCAACCTATCACTCATTAGCAGATTCTTTGCTGCCAGATAATGGGATCTTCACTGATAGGGGGAGCTCTGAACCCTCCACCCATTCTCTTTAACACATTCTAAGGAAATTGTGAAAATTAACACCAGTAAAATCATGTTACACGTCTCACTCAAATTTTCAGAGATGAAAGAGAATCCAAATTGCTTCTGTCCAGTCACAAGTGCCAAAAAAAGTGGTCTAAGTATCAGAACAGAATTGCTAATTTTTCAATGACATAAGTGATAAAGAGTGATTATACAGGCAAATAGTTAAATGTGTAATGATTAGTAACAAATGCTTTATAAATGATTAAATACGTTTGCACAGGTGCTTCAGAAAGGCCTTACATGTAAACTCTTTACTTATAAGCTGAGAGTAATTGTGGTGGATTTTAGCCAAGATTTGCACCTGCTGGAATTGCTAAATATAAACAACATGAATCAGAACATCTGACTGGGATCATAATAATTAAAGATCAAGAGAGGAAAAAAGAATAAAGTAATATTCCTATGATGCATTGGTATTTCCTCACAGGATACTACCTGCACAGCCAAGCATGCTCACAGACTTTGATGGCAGAGTTACCTGAATCTTTATACATCTATCAGAAGTAGAATACAAATAAGGCACTTTTAATACTCTGCTAGACTGGCTTCCATTTCCAATAGCTGCAGTAACTTAAATGATCGAGGACTGGTAGCAGTTACCAGAGGTTTCTGGTTGACTGTGGTCTTCCCACTGCTAAACAATGAGTTCAATAAGTTATGCCCTTTAAATCTCCTGAACCTTCTAAGAACTTGAAATCAACATTTGCTTTACATGACAGAAAAATAGCAGGCTACAGTATTGCTGCCAGTCCTGCTGTGCAGCTTTTTTGAGTTAAACTGTTCTTATTTGGAAAAGCCTATGCTCAACACATTCAGTAGATAATTTGTTCCTAAAGGTACACTGCAATTTTTGACATAATACCCTTGATGATTTCCATTAGCCTAGATAACACAGAGCGTAAACTACAGCACACTGAAGATGTTGAAAAAAATATAAGATCAGAAAAAACACAGCAGAAGTCCATACTCCCCAGATGTTTTGTGAAATGAAGGCGGCATGAAAAGAGTGGTTTCATCCCTCCTTCCTCTCCTGTCTTTCTCAATTCCTCTCTCCATTTCTTCCTTGTTTCAGCTTTCTTACTGGCAAACATGAGTAAGAATGAATTACAGGAAGAATTAATTTTATGACACCTTTTCTGCTTTGTAAGATGCTTATAATGAGTCATTTTCACTTAAAAACTTTGCTGAATCTTAGTTATTTATTGATATTTACTGATTTGCCATTTCTAAATATAAGGCCCCATTCATCAAAGCACAGAAGGAGATGCATAATTTTAATTAAACAGTGGAATTCAAATCCAAAGCAGACAGTAAGATGTCAAAGGCATCTCTTGGACTTGCATTCTCCAGTGGATTGCACAAAGTGTACTGAGAGATAATGCAAAAGTAGGGAGGTAATGCATTCTAGAAGTCACTGTCCCAACTCATTCCAAATTCTGGGATCATTTGTGGGCTATACAATTGTTATAGAGGTGGAAATAGTCTCAAGTCATAAAGAAAGAGCAATTACAACACAGACAAAGTATCAGCATTCTTGGCAATATCTTAAGTGCATGTGTGAAAATTACTACCATTTAATATCAAGCTGGAACAAATTAATATGTTAAGGAAAAGAGTAACATTTACAAGGCTTTTACTAGTCCTTAGTAGCAAGGTGACATCAATGATATGTTGACAGATACAGATACAGATACAGTGTACAAATCAGTCAAGGCTCACTTGACAGTAGTGAAAAGTCTTTTTGATTGAATAGTCCTTTTTTGGAAGGACACTTTTCCCTCAAAATCAAATAAGTGAAGAAGTGCTGGATCTCCTCTGACAGCATTACTAGAAATCATGTACCTCTTTTCAGTATAGGATGAAATTTACAGACACTGAGTGCATACAAACATCAATTATACACAACCAACATGAAAATGAAAATTCAGAAAAATATTAATAGCTTTAAAATGAAGGATGAATAGATAAGGAAAGACTTTCAATTGTAACATTCAATTAAGCTTTCTGATATGGCAGAAATTGTATCTGACATTATGCAAAAAGAATGGGAAGCCAATTGTAAATTTTATATTAATACGGCACAGATTGTTCTTTATTGAAACCAGGAAAGAAGAATGGAAGAAAAATACCACATGGGATGCTGTTACAGAAAAAACAAAAGGCAGGATAGGTTAAACCTACTGAACACATTAAGGCCAGAAAAGTAAACAAAGACAAAAGAAAATATATGAAGAAAGATAAAGCAGTACAAGACCATCCCAAAAAAGATAAAAGAGGCTCTGTTGATAGACACTGAAAGCAGAAACAGCAGCACTGAAGGAAGACATAAGAACATTTTATCAAACTGTTTAAAAATACAGGTGCAATGAGGAGCAATGTCTGAAATAAATCTCACCTTATTTTAAAGACAGAATACCTCCCAAACACTGCAAAAAAACCCCCACCTTATTTTTCCAATGAAAGAAGACAGAACTTGATGCCTGTTTTGTAGCAGCCAAATCTTCATGAGCTTAAAGTAGTTGCTGAAAGATGAAGAAAGTTAAATTAACACATGCAATTCAAATCACTGCAATTCAAATGCAGCACAGATATGAGGAAATTAGATGGACAGCATGATATTTGGAGATATCCCTATGGTTCAATGGGAAGCAGAAATAACACAATCTGCTCTTGTTTCCATGGAACGTCTTCAGTGCAGTCATCTCTGCTGTTTTGAAGTTGCCAATCGAACCAGACACAGGAAACATGGCAAACATTTTCTCTAATTGATCCTGTGCAGACAAGACCTCCCTTCTGCCAAGCAACACAGCATAAAATACAAGATGGTAGATGCCTCTTCTCCTGTACTGCGTGGAACTTGATTTAATGATGGATTATCATGGCAAGTAGTACCCCCCTTTGAAGTCTCTTGGATGGCGACTCTGTGAAAGTATTAAGCAGAAGTGTGCCGTGAAGCAGATGCAGCTGGGAGGGGATGAACCTTAGTGACAAAGACTGTGCCTTCTTCTCCCCCACCCTCCCTCACCACCCTCATTCCTCCATTGGAAGGGTTTCTGTTACTGGATCATTACTGTGGCAATGGTTATTTCAGTATAAATGCAGACAGAGGAGATGGAAGGGTTTGCAGTCAAAATCTATCTCGTCACTAAAGGGCTGTCTTCCACTTATGCCAAACAGGCCCGACAATTAATAAATTAGAGATAGGCAATGCCACAGATGATAAATTATCCACATGGAATTCTCTCTACTTAAAAGCTGAAGCTTTTGTAAACTTGCATAACCCCATTCAAAATGCAAAATAAATGCATTCTTTATATAAGTTAAAACTAACAAACTATTTCCCATACATATTACTGTGCAGAGGAATTTCATAATTTAAAAACCCACTGAAATCAAGAGCGAGAGTCCTCAAACACAGTGCAGAGTCCTAGAAAAATAATGCACCCCTCCTGTGCAAATGGCACAGCTATCAGAACAGGTGTCTGTGAAGGCTATTTAAAGTATTGACTTAATAAATTAGAAATGAAGAAGCCTTAAAATGAGTACAGATAATGGAAACAGTACAAACTGAATTAAGGAAGAGAAGGGACATGGATCTATTTTTCATGATTCTCCAATAACAAGGAGAATCAACCCAAAACTTCAGCAGGAGCCCCAGGTTTGGCTCCAAAGGGCTGAACCCATGGCACTCTGCAGCAAGTCATGGTTGGTGGGATCCTGTCATGAGAGCAAAAAAGACTTACAGAAACCAGCCAGACAGGATATGGCTGACTCACATGATTTGACTTCTGTTTTACAGTCTTACCAGCACAGCCACAATGTTTACTGGGAGCATAAAAAGGGTTACAAACCTATGACAGAAGAAAAATTGCATGAGGGAGCTAAACCATAACCTTCTTCATTCTACTTTAGCTCAAGCACAATAACTGCTTCAGGTGTTTAGTAACACTTTTTAAGTGAATTAGAATTTTACCCTGACTTTGAGGAATTTACAGGTCCATTTAACACTACAGAATTTCACAATCTTTCCCTTAGTAACATTATTCAAGTTTTGAATGCCCTCAACTCCCCTCCAAAGTAACTTCTGTTTTCTTTATATTTAGTTCCTTCCTTTCAGAATCCAGGACAGTCAACTTATTCAACTCTTAACCCATTTTTCTATCACATTGTTTGTACTGCAGGTTATCTCTTCAACTACTCACAGAGATTTTGGCTAACTCATTCTATTCGTTCATGGCATCTTGAGCCGATTTATAACATAAATTTTGTCTCAGAAAGTATATATATGGACAATGTTTTGACAGCAGTCAGTTTCTTGTACAGTTGATAAGACTGTAAAATTTTGTCTATTGATGTAAAGCTTAGTTTGAGAGATTAGAGAACACTTCCTGATGTTTAGTAAATCAGGATGTTCTATAAACCTCTTTGTTTATCTGAGACACATTTTCAAAGTCACAAGGGGGAAGTAAGGAACCCAGTTCTGACTGAAAACCAAATATCACCCCCTTTATTAAGAAAGCTGAGATATTTTCTCTATACATGATGACACTGTTCTTCTGTGGATGGAGGAATTATTTTATAAAAAATGCACAGAAGAGCATTTCATAGCATGGTTAAAACTGTGATGTCTTAAAGATATAAAATACAATGAGAGAGGTTTTTAAGGGGCATTATTTTCCGCTAACCCATCTTATACACTAAGGAGGAAAATATTAAAAAGCTTTCAGGCCCACAGATCTTAAACAGAAGAGGCAAAACATGTTTGGAAATGCAAACCAGCAGTGACACGTTTGTGTCCTAAATCTATGTATGTGCAAGCACAGTGAGCCAATGTGACAGCATCATTAAAGTCAAATATTTTTAAACAAGCTAGGAGAAATCTATAGGTTTGGGTGTCAGCAGGAATCTTCCCGCTAACTTTAGTGGCTAGGTTGATGTCACCTTTGGTAATTGCCCCTGAATTTGGCCCTGGCCAGTTTCCCAGTGACAGCTTTAGGACTTCCCACTACTTAAACTCAGGTGAAATTATGGCTCTCTTCTGCCAATGAGATCTGGTAGCTCAAACTGAAATAAAGGTCAGTCCAACTTGAGAATCCGAGTAAAAACCTGTAAAAATTGAAGACAAAAACCCAAAAGAAGTAGTTCTGCTCCTGTGGAATCTTCTCAGCCTGCTGTGGTAGGAGGTTTGTAGTTAGGTGCTGGATGAGAGAAGCAGAGCAGCAGTGACAGTGTACAGATGGATGGGTATGGCACAATATATACTGGATTACTTCAGGAAGAGTTGGCTTGTATCAATTTCAGCCAAATCCAGTTTAATGTCTAGAAGGGCCTCATCCAGCCTCTAAACTGCACTTTTTTTTTTTTTTTTATGAGAGCCTGTTAATAGCTACCAGGCATAAGCTCAAATAAAGGCCAATGGTTATGAGCTGATAACTGTAGGGAGGCCAGATGTGAGAATGAATGTAAAAGTAAGTACAGGGGGTTGGAAGGAAAAAAGACAGTAAGATGTCTATATAAATTTGCCAAGTTTCTATGAAAAAAACCCCCCAATTTTAATTCAAAAGCACAACTACACCTGATTTATTCACTGTTGTTCATCTTGCTCCTACCTTTGCCTCTCAGCAAACTAAGCAGATTTTCATGAGACTAGATTTCTTGTGTCTATGCCCACGCTTCATTCACATCTATATACATGAGCTGGAGTGGCATATGGCTCTTTAGGCAAACTGGATATCAGTTACACATAAAACCCAAATGTTATTTCCCTGGCTTTGGTGGAGTTATACACTGAATTGTTTCAGCAGCAGAGTACACTTTAGTGCTAAAGAAACCACAACAACATATGCATATTTTACTCCCAGTTTATTTTTTTCTATATCCCAGTTGGCATTTTCTCATTAGAAATGCCAAATAATTGCTCAGACATTTGCTTGTATCATTTCTTTTGTTATGAGCAAAGTTTTGAAATGCTTAAATTCTATTTATCTGGAGCCCCAAATCATTAGCTGAAAGTTTATTTTGAGTTCCAGTTCACATAACTTCAAGGTATCCTTGCTCATGACTTTGCAATTACCTTAGTAATTTAACTGAATTATCTTGAAGTTTTATATCTCCCTTTTTTGACAGATCCTGGATCCCAAATGTTTATGTGATTTTGTAGCTTGTACTTACTAAATTTTAAACCCATATTGAACCAGTTAGATCACACATTCTTTCTCCCTAATCCCAGTCACATCAAAGCTTAGACTTCAAATTCCTGCACCTTGCCCTCTCGGATCCTAGATACCATTATGAAACTTCCAAATATGAGGAGCTGACTACAAATATTAGAAAGCTGCTTCAGAGATTATTCAGGTTTCATGTCAAAAACATACTATTTGCTTCCTGCTTGAACTTTAAAAACCTCAGCTTCCATTCATTTAATATCCTTGGGCCTTTGAAAGCTTTTTTAAAGAGTCATCCTTATCAGGTTGCTGTCTGTTAAGAAGGACTTGAGAGGGCATCTGATTTCAATTTCATTTTGTTCCATATGCTGCACTTTGTTCACGTGATTACTGCTTCCGCATTTCAGTCTTTAATTAGAATTTGTTACCTGACAGAGCTTCGTTTCAACACCATATCCTTTCTCTTTTACACGCAGTCACAACATGCTCGCAAATTACCCTTCAGGTGAAAAAAAAAACAACCAAAACCCAAAACAACCAAACAACCCAAAACCTTCAGAGTAAATTGCTTACAGAATAGGATAATAGGATCATAATATCCAGAGGAATTTTCCTTCCTATCAGAACTATTCACTTCCAAGACTTCACAGTCCAATCCACGAAGTTGCGCAAAGAGACGGAGAAGAGCGGAGCCAGCGCTGGTTGCACCACAGAGGTAACTGGAAACAGAATATCCCTTCTGGCTCCCTAAAGCCCGAGCTATTCTGTTACAACTTGTGGATCGTTACAAGTATTTTACTATTTTAAAAGTTTTACAGTGAAAGAGACGCTGGCTTGGGTGTAGGTGCCTTCACTACGCGCAGGTTTGCACTACAAAGAACATGATCCGGGCACGAGAAGTGAACGCGGACCAGACTGCAACTCCCCTGGGTCCAGGCGGGGCACAGGAGAGAGGCACGGGGCAGCTGCTCAGACTGGGAATGGCACAGGCAAAGCACCGGGCCGCTGTCTTTGGCAGGGTGATGACGATGGAGGAGCGTAGGCAGCTCCAGAGTCAGGAGCACCGACCCCGTCCCCCGGAGCCCCCGGCCCGCCCCGGAGCTGCCGCCGGACGGTCCCGGCCGGCCAAGGGCGCCCTCCAGCGCGCGAGGCGGGCGCTGCAGGCA